>WEKX01028929.1:0-21533 GCA_013390025.1 Pitta sordida
CTTTGCACATTTCTCAGACATGGAAATGCAATATTATCTCTAAAAATCCATTCAGATGCACAATCTTCATACAGATATGTCTTCTATTTAAAAAAAAAGTATCTTGGCCTGCTGCCAGATTTCTGATTATTAACTTTAAGGACACACCATCAAAAAATGGTCTTTTATCACCCTTCTTTGCTTGGGCAAGAGGGATAATAGCAGTTACAAGTAACAAGCCTATGATCCAGACCTCATCCAAATGACATGCCAATCTTTCCAGTTCCTTCTAAGACACTGGGGTGCAGAGCCTGTTTTTCTAATCAGATAAAAATTAACTGAGGCTCTCAGTGTCTCACACTATCACTGCTGCAGTTTTCTTTCCTCCAACACCAGCAAACGAAACCTTTCCAGTTTGCTACGATAATTTTCTGGTTCTGCCCTTGGATTGTGTCACTACCTCTTTGAATCCTAAATGCTGTTTTTGTCACATTAAATAAACACAACTTGCTGTGAGTTTAAAGGTCCATCACAAGACTTTTCTCTTGACTTGTTAGCTGCAACTTGGAATCAAAGTGCCACCTCTGCTGTCTGATCAGCAAGTTTCTATTCATGTTTCCAAGCATTTTCTAGCAAGAAAAGGTGATTAATGGCCCCAGTGATCTCAAAAAGAAACAAACTTGCTCCAAACTGAGAAGTTTCTTTTGTTCTTGGAAAAAGCAGGGAAACGGAGCTGCTTCCTCAGCTACTTTAATCTGAAAGACAGCCAGGTGTGGCAGACAGCCAACTAGAGACAGGTTTGGTAAAAGCAGGACTAACTTCTCTAGAAAGATGTTTTTCCTCTATGAGTCTGACATTAGTTGTAGCTTCGGTCAAAATCCTACCCCACATTAACAAAAAACAGTAACAGAATGTGTAATACTAACATCCACATATGTTTTCTGTATATATTGATATCTATATATTCATATACACATATACAGCCATTAAGCTATAAAAACACTGAGGCATAGGTCTGTTCCATGGGAAAAAATCTTTGAGGCAAGGGACAAAACAAGGCTCTGTTAGAGGTATGACGCATCCTCTGTTGATCACAGCTAGGGATTCACTGAGTTCCCCTCTGGAGAGATGGCTTTTCCCAGCTGACAAGACTGGAATTCAGCTCCAGTGAGCTGTCACCATTGCCACAAAGCCAGTTGACAGGACAGAGTACCTGTGCCAAGCATCTCTTGTGATCCCAAATATTACTCCACATAGTGTTTTCCTACAAGGAGCAGAAAATTGCATGGCAGCCTGTGGCATATAGAATGTTTTTTATGAAAAAATGTAATAGAAAGTATCTCCTTATTCTTTTACAGAATAACACAAAAACCAGAATTTTGGGAGAAAAGTTAGCAAGTCATCTTTTGCAGTATTTCTTCATACACTACCATCTAGTTGTCTTTGTTTAAATTATCAGGATTCTTTCACCAAAAGAAGAAATGTGAACTTTTTTATTTTTTCAATGAAATCTGAAACTTGAGCAAAGTAATTCAGTATTCTTCCCATGGTCTTAGCAGCCATGCACACAGTTTGCAAAATACTGTCTTAATTACTATAAAGGAAGGGATATAAAGATCTGTCCTGTTTTGTATAGATGATTGTAATGAAATAAATAATTTAGGACATACAATAAATCAGATTTAATCAAATGTCATCATGATCTAGAGATCTGATGAGTCTAAATTCTTAAAAAATATCCACCACCTGAATGATTTTGACTCTTCTTCCCCACTAGAACCCATGTTGATATTTATATGAAATTTTAGACTGACATCTATATATACTTCTTCTTACCTGCCTCAGAAAGCTGTGTAAAGTCAGACTACAGATTGAGCGTTTCCTGCCCAGGTGTAGACATGGTAACCCTAAGGATAGGTTGGGATCCTAATCAACAGAATGCTGAGGCTAGAGAAGAAATACCCAAGGAGCAACATGAGAAAATGGAATTCCCACGNATGGTGGTCGATCTCTCCGGCTACCAGTGATAGAACAAGAGGACACAGTCTTAAACTGCGTCAGGGGAGATTTAGACTGGACATTAGAAGGAACTTTTTCACACAGAGGGTGATCTCTCAGTGGAATGGGCTGCCCAAGGAGGTGCTGGAGTCACCGTCCCTAGAGGTCTTTAAGAAAAAGTTGGATGATGTACTTGGTGGCATGACCTGGATATTAGGGTAGTGTGTTATAGGTAGGATGGTGTGTTGGTAGCAGAATGGCAATAAGTTAGGTAACAGGTTTGGCTAGGTTAGGTAATAGGTGATAGGTTGGACTTGATGACCTCTATGGTCTTTTCCAACCTTACTGATTCTGTGATTCTGTGATCTTATCTCAAGTTGACTCAAAGAGCCTAGTCATATCTCTGGTGCTACATCAGCTGCCATTTCATTGCACAGCACCTTTGCACTCATGCTCAAGACTCCCAGTGACATGGATGCAGGTACAGCCACCCATTCAAAAGGTTTCAAGTTTCAGGAAGACACACAGCACCCCAGAGCATGGCCAAGTCACATTATTTTTGACATGTGCAGCAGACAAAAAGTAACTTGGGGAAGAGGTTGCCAACAAGTCATGAAGTGTGGCTGCATGTCTCATATCTCCAGTTCTGTTTCAGAGGGGCTGCTCCTAATTAGCACTGTCACCAAGTATAGTCACACATACATTGTATTCAAGTCAAATATAGTAGTAACTCACTGTTACTATCTACCCCACTCCCATGAAAATTTGATGTTTTCTCTTTTTACCAAGTAGTTCTGAACCCAGTGCTCCCTGCCCTTGCTAAGCACAGAGCTACACCACATGATGAAAGTGTGCAGGTAGAACTGAGTGAATGGTGTGGGATGTTATTACTACAGTGCCCTATGGCAACCTGAATTCAGTCATACCAGTGATTAATTTTCACTGTACTTGGGGAAAGCTGAAAGCTAAAAGCAACGGGAAAACCTCTGCAGAATAACAATGAACAAAGCCAGACAGAACAGAAAATTGCATGAGACATGAGCACATTTTAAGTGCTGACTCACTGCACCCCACATTTCTTGCTGCTGCCTTCAAAACTCTCCCTAATCCCCTCATATGTTTGTCTTACAGCACAATTCATAGTGCCCCTGAAATGCCTCCACCCCCATTTTGGAGGTTTTTTTCTTCTGCTCTTTCCATTTTCCCCTCAATGCTTATTGAACATTGTTTTCTTGATCTGTCAGCTTTACTTCTGACAGTCCCTTAGCAATGGAAGGGGGTCTGCTAAACCCCATTTTCACTCACTTCTTCCTATCTGCAACTGTCATAGGCTTAATTTAGTCTACCTTTTACTAATTATAAATATAGATAATATGAAACCAACTGCATGAAGGAGTCAAAGGACACTTTCTTTAGAAAGATTATTTTGACTTTAAATTTACAAGTTACTAAGTATGGCTCTGGAGGATGGGGCTTACTTCACTTTCATTCACAGCACCTGTACAGCTTTTTCGCAAAGCATGACTGGGAAGCCATTACATCATTAAAAATACCTAAAATTACATGTTCCAAATTAACAATAGCACAAATTGAAAGGAAAAAAACCCCCACAACCCTGCTCCAAGCTTTAAGATATGCAACTCAGTTTCATAAGGCAACTCATAAAACAACTTACTTTATAATTCACAGTAAACTATGCATTTTTGAAAATCAGGTTTTGGTTCAATTTTCCTATTGCAACATATGAGGAAACAGATATATACTGCAGAATTGACTGTAAAAAAAACAAGAAGAAAGGTATTTGTAGTATTTTTTATCATATTTTCACACATCAGGAAATTGGTATTTTCCCCTGGAGGCAGGAAGCACTGAGTATTCTACCAGAACTCTGTCCTGCAGTCAGTGGTATTCTGTGACTTGCATTCCTGTTCAGAATAGCATCAGTTATTCACATACAGAATACTTCTTAGTGTTGTTTTGGATATTTGAGCAAAAGAAATCTTTAAGCTTTAAGCCTTCCTCTGAAGTATAAAGCACAATCCAGCAGCATGTCCTTATCCTTAGAGCTAAACTGTGTTGGGTACTGGTGCTCAAACACAAAGCTATGCTTTGAACTGTTCTAGAACAACCCAGCTGGGAAGAAATGACATTGAATATTGTACTTTAAAAAGCATGTTTTCAAACATAGGGACCTGCATAGGCTTTATTAGTGTAAGCCATCCATCTGAGTAAGTGAAATTACGAATATGCAAAGTGTAGTGGTTTGAACCTTGCTGGGTGCCAGGAAAGCCACTCTCTCAGTCCCCTGGAAATGGACAGGGGAGAGAACACATAATGAAAGAGTTTCATGATTTGAGATTAGGATCGTAAAAACTTCCTTACTGATCTACCGTCATCGGCAAAACAGACTCCAACTGGGGATATTAAGAATTTATTAATAACAAAATCAGAGCTTGAGAGTGAGAAGTACAATAAATGTCAAAGACACCTTTTCCCCTACCCCCTTTCTTACAAATTCTATCTCCCCCCTCCCCTCAGCAGTGCAGGAGGGGACAGGAGTGGGGTTCATGGTCAGTTGTTGTTCTCTGCCACTGCTCAGAGAGAGGAGTCCTTCCCTGCATCCCATGGGGTCCCTCCCATGGGGAAAAGTCCTTCTCCATAGGGTGCAGTCCTTCAGGTACAGGCTGATCCAGTGTAGGCCTTCCACAGGCCACAAGTCCTACAAGGAAAAGTCCTGTTCCAGCAGAGGCTCCTCTTCCCATGGGCTGCAGGTCCCTGCCAGGACCCTGCTATAACATGGGCCTCCTATGGGGTCACAGCCTCCTTCCAGCATCTACTCCTCCACGGGCTGCAGGTCGATCTCTGCACCCCTGTGGTCCTCCACAGGCTGCAGGGGCACAGCTGTTCCACCATGACATTCACCCAGGGCTGCAGGGGAACCTCAGCTCTGGCACCTAGAGCACCTCATCCCCCTCCTTCTTCACTGACCTTGGTGTCTGCAGTGTTGTTCACATGTTCTCACTCTGTCTTCTCCGGCAGCAATCTTCTCGAAGAAGCCTCCCCCGCCCCAACCAAAACTTGGCCACAGAAACCCAACAGAGTTGAGACAGGTCAGCAACATGTATGTGCAACTACACAGATGTTAACTCATCTGAATCATTTCCCAATGAAGCTACAAATGAGAAGTGCAAACATGAACAGCACAGTGCAAACCATTTGGGAAATTAGTTGAGAAATACAGTACTAACAATGACTAAATTAAATTTCCCAGCCAAAACACAACACATTTGAAGGAAGAAAGCAAAGAAAAGACACAGTGTAGAAACTTTCACAGAGGGAAAACTGGACATAAGGAATATAATCTCTCTCCCATCACCAAACTCAGCAAAATCCTCCTGACCTAGAACATGGCAGCCAAGAGTCCAGCCACTGCCAGAGGATTATCTGCTTTGTATTTCTAGACCTTAATTTAAATTACCATTCAGCTCAGTGGTTTTAGATACAGACTAAACTTCTCCAGTTTGCAATCACCTTGTCAACTGGATTCAAATGATTGTCAGAATAAAGATGGTCTCACTAAAAGAAGAGATGTGGATGTCTCAGTGATGTAGCTATTTAAGATGCTATCTTCTTGCTTGCAGTTATGTGAAGTCAGTACTCTTGTACTTAAAACATCCATAAAAGATACTACCCAACATCAGTTTACATAAAGGTATATTACAGAGGACACTGACAAGTATTTCTTTAAAATTCTGTTTTTACATGTTTCTAAATAGTAACAAAACATACAGAACAAAAAAATCTTAAGTAAATATCTTTATTATAGCTGGATTTTTTAATATAGTGTCATTTCAGGTATAGACTTACAATCTTGTTTCATTGTTTATGCCAAAACAAGAGACAAGAACACCCTGGTCAGTTGCATTTTGATCAGGAGTCAAACTATGGTTTCAAATATTTATGCACTAATTTAGTTGACAGCAGTATCAATTACATTTACACATGAAATGAGAATCTGTCTCAAAAAAATCCCACTAAAAAGATTAAGGACTCTTCCTGTTTTAATACCCTTTTCACAGAGAAAAGTCACTTGCATACATGAAGAAAATGTATATTCAGGATACCAAGACCAACTTGACAAAATTCACATTACTTTGACTGAGAAAATCGATATTTTAAAAGAGGCAACCAACTGTGACACAAACAGAAACACCTCTTCCCCTTTTCCACAGTTTAAACTCCATATAACTAGTTAAACAGAGTTTACCTGTCCATTGTTGTAAGAAATTAAAAGCTTAGCTCTTTATCAATGCTTATAATACAATTTCCTATCCTTTCAGATTTTATGTGAGCACCAAAGACCAAAAAAGTGCTCTTACTTATGTCCAAGAATTTGTGCATTAACTGGTGCAGCTCAGAGCTGGATATGGATAATGCTGAAATCAACTACTGAAAAATATGTGAAAATGGTGAAAACAACTACTTCTCTTAACAGCAATCTCCGTGGCATGCAACAAGGCAAGCATCAAGGGACATGTGGGCAATAGGAAATGGGTTTGTAATTGTTAGTAGTATCTTCTTTCTTCCTTTGTACTATTGACAAAAGCTAATGTTAAAGCAGTTATGGAGATCCAAACAGATTCTCTACTTCCATTTTTGCAATAGGATTTGCCTAAACATATGTTATTGTCTGAAAGTGAAATTCTTATTTCACAACTCAAGTTTCAGCCTCTAGACCTACAGCTGGATTTCTGTCTAAATGCAACATAGGACACAAAAAAACATTTCTTAGTTCTAGAGGTCACCTCACTCAGATCCACCCAGCATGAGCCAGATCCTAGAGGAAAGATGCGCTCACCATCCTGAAATACCGCGGCTGAGTTGGGCGCCAGTTATCAACCAAGGGGTGATCAGGTTCATTCTCAGCGTTCTTGGACAGGCTGCGGAGCTTTGCCATCTGCAGAAGAACAAAACTTGAAGTGTCCTGATGGGAATCCTTTGGGATCAAATCCACAGCCCAACAATTAAACCAAGCAGATTGGTCCAGCCCCAGAAGCTGTCTCCTTCAAAGTTGTGAATTTGTCTTCACCTCACAAGCACAAGAACTGTGCTAAAGAGTCTTATCTGAACAGGACTGTGAAAAGCAGTGTCATTTACGTACTGCCTGCAGCACTGTGTACAGCCACAGAAACTGTGGGAAGTACTCAGAAAAAGCAAATACAGAAGCATGTGCTCTAATAAACCTCTCCTACTCTAACCCTGCCTTAGTGCCTGATTGTTAAGAAACCTCTACATTGTAATCCTCTAAGCAGTAAGGCTAAATTATAAACCAATTGCTCATTTTCATGGTAGGTCTGTAGCAGAGGATATATTCTGCTGCAGTGGCACAAAAAGTTCATTACTAATAACATGAATATAAATCTGCATAATGACTTGGTCGAGCTTTCAGATTGTTTGTAAACAAGGTCTGCAGCTTGACTCTTCTTGGCCATTTAGTTTTAACCAAGGTATGGTTTTTTTGCGGGATGCCATAATGAGTCCTGCCCATACTCCTGAAAACTGTATAATACTCTTTCTCTACTCCTTTGATTTTTAAAGGACACAACACATATACCCATCCACAGATACATTAATTTGTTTTCTCCACTATGAACAACTTTAGACCCAAAGTGCATCATCTGTGATTCAGACACTTCACACTCCCTTGTTTGATGAATGGCTTACCACAAAAACCATGCACACATTTTCAATGTGTAAAGTTAAAACCGTAGCCTAATACATGGCATGCATCACCTTTGTTCACAAGGAGCTTCACTATGCTGATGTATCTACCTTCTCCAGCATAGACATCAAGTCTAATAGAAGCAGAACTTCAGTTTGGGTTTTAAAACCTGGGTTCACTGTGATTACACTAGTTCCAGTTTATGGACTGAGCTAGCTGAGGCATATCAACATTGCTCTTCACCACACAGCTCAGAAAAGCCTATCTCAGCCTGCCTGAACAATGATGAGGTCAGTATAGTAGGCATCAGATGGATCATTAATCTGAAATTAAATTTCAGATTTCAGATGAAGAATAATTTGTATGGGAAGAGCAAGAGATGAAAATAGTTCATCAGTTTTGTTAACACTGGTAAAGTACTACTGGAGAAGAGTGATGATGTTTATTATTATTTGTAGAAGATCTGATCTACTTGGTAAAAAACTAACATGTGTTCAGGCTACAACTAAATAAAGATGAAAAAATCAGTCTGCAGTTGGACAGTGTTATTCCACAGTTAAATTCCTATTCTTTCATTAAAAGTAATCTGAGCAGCGAGGCCACCCACTCTCCATCTCACAGGGGTTTCTGGTGAATTGACTTTTCCTGCAGAGCACTGATTCGCAGCCACTGCTTACCCTTGTGGCCAATATACAGTTACCATCTGGCTGCAAATGCATCCAAGCAATCCACTGCAAATACACACACACTTAAAATAATCACTATTAATGAGGCTGCCATGGTAGTACACTTCCTAGGATTAGAAATAATTGGCAACACAATCCTCTTATGAATACACTATTTAGACTGCAGGCACTCTGGAGTGAAGGAAGTATTTCTATTGTATTTGTGTACAGTAATTCACACACTGCCAATTCTGCCTGAAAAGCAGTTACCTCAGGATAAGAGCCAATATTTTGCCTGTAGGAAACAATTCCACCTTTACCTCAAATGCTTCATGTTTACTACAGGAGGGCTAGTTAAAAACATTGAGCTGAAAAAAAAAAAGATCACGACCCAACACAGCAGTTTTTTAATCACGTTTAGTCACAGCAGTGATCAAAAAGTCTTTTAATGCAGAATCAATAATGTGATTAGTTATTACTTGAAAAACACATTTTAAATCAGAGATGCTCAGTAATGACTACACCCTTCACAGCAAAATCTGTAGTTGATTTTCTGTAATATAAATATCTAAACAGATTCACTTTGTGGAAACCAGTCAGACCATATTTGTATTTTTCACACAAGTACCTACTTCAAAACAGCCCCCGTATTTTAACTTTGAGATGGGCAAGCACACAGGAGGCAGGTAAATTCAGTAAGGTGTAAAAATTAACATGTAAGTTTTATGAATACATTGCCATATTTCATCTCTTGCCTGCTAAGTTTCCTATCATACCTGAGTTGTATTATTTAAAATAGGAGGAGCCACATAAACATAAAGTACTAGAATATGGAATTTTTTTTTTTTGTGATAACATGCACATCAATCAATGCACTGAAACATCACCTTGTGAACCTAAAATGAAAAATTATTTGTCTACATATATCTACATCATGTGTCAGTCCCTCGATTAATCTTCATGTACTATCTTAGAGTCTTGAAATTTGTGATACGGTATCATTGTAGTCTGCTGACTAGAGCAATAACCTCAGATGAGAAAACTGACTTGTGTGGTATGAGTAGAATCATAGGCTGAAATGTGATGAAAGAGGGCATTCAATTCCTATAAATGGGATTGAGGGAAAATGAGAATTAACAAGAAACCTTTCGTTACAGTAAGTGATCAAAAAAGTTTTTCACATTAACAATAAATTATAGTTATCTGATGCTGGTCCAGTTTGTGAAAATTTTGCTGGTATGCCTTCCAGAGACATGGGTATCAAGCTTGATACACTTGATTCAACACTTCCATAACTGACTTGGTTATATGATGCCGTTTAGAATATGGGGCACACAGAACCACTGCACTTGCATTCAGATAATGGTCTTTAAAAAAGCATACTATAAGAGACACATTTTCAAAGTAGAATGTTTAAAAAGTTGGAAATGCTCAGCTGCATTAGGTGAGAACACTGGACTGCTGCTTCATAATTAGGGAACCTGACTGCTCTACTACATTTCATTGCAGATGGTCAGTTTTTCAAGGAACTTTATCTCAGATTTTACCCAGTCATTCCCTTCTAATATTCATCATGGTAAGAAGTGAACACTTTGTGGATGGAAGCTTGAGACAATATAAATGACTGAAAAAATCCTGCATAATTGAAGTTGTTGGTGCAAACCTAACATAAGCTTTAGCTAAATGTGTCAATGTTCTGATTTAAATTGTTGCAGAAAAACACAAGTTAAAGGCTAGAGCTCTTAGAGCAATGCAGTATTTTCAGCTCTGAGTATGTACAAGGTATGAGCCACATACAGCTCCATCATTTCCTTCTAGCAAGAGTTAATGTTATATGAATACAAGGCCCAGGAACCAAAGGGGGAACTAGCTTGTTGTTTTTTTTAGTTGATGTTGCAAGAGTGATCTTGCCCATGAATGCAAGATATGTGATCTACAGTAATTAGATCTGGCTGTCAGTCACATGCCAAACTGCTATAATCTCTTACCATCTCCCCTGTGTTATGTTTTTACTGATTTATAAAGCTTTCTGATGTCTGTGGAGTTGAACTACCATGGTGTCTGACATGGGTCAGTCCTTCATTGTCCTTCTAATCATGTAATTTCTCACAAACCCAATCAGCATTTTCCTTGTGAAAAGAATAAGATCAGGCTAAGTCACAAGTAAAAAGTAGGTAACACAATCTATTTGAAATTTACCTGATCTGAACTGACTATGATAGGCTCTCTAAGAATAATCCAGGTGACACACTCTTCACAAGGTGGAGTAGTGAAAGATCCATGGTATGTCCAGTAGTCATGAGATTTAGGGAAAAGAATTGAAGGATCAAAGTTTGGAAAAGGAGCTTCTTTCCCCTTTAAAAACAAAACAAAACAATACCACAATAAAAAACAAACAACATAACAAAACCAAACACAGTTCTTCAAGAGATCTAGACAAGATTAGTTTGCTCTATTTTAAAAAACAGATACACTTCAAAGGTACAAACTACAGAAACTAAGCATGGATCTACATGAGACAATCACAGAATATTCAGAGTTGGAAGGGACCCACAAGGACCATCAAATCCAACTCCTAAGTGAATGCCCATACAGGGATTGAACCCACAACCCTGGTGCTAATCTCAGGGTCATGTCATAATTTTTTTTTCTTTTTTAATATAATGACCTAACTCCCTATCCCATCATCCCATTATCTATACCATGTCAATGAGTTCCTCATAGAGTCTTCTCTTAAACACCACCAGGGATGGCGACTCCACCACCTCCCTGGGCAGACCATGCCACTGAGAGATCACTCTCTCTGTGAAAAGGCTCTTCCTAACATCCAGCCTAAACCTCCCCCGGCATAGCTTTAGGCTGTGTCCTCTTGTTCTGGTGCTGGCAGCCTGAGAGAAGAGATTTACACCCACCTGACTGCAACCTCCCTTCAGATAGTTGCAAACAACGATGCAGTGTGAAGATAAGTGGAGTAAATAATCCTCTCAGACTGCTCAGAGAAGGATAAAACAAGGTAAAACTTCATGATGCTACTTTTTGTGCCAGAGTTAACTCATGTGATTGGCATCCAGTACAAATGTTCTTCACTCATTTCTGTGTAGAAATACTCTTCTTTCTGGCCTACTTTCTTATGGAAAGTCTGCCTATCTACTGAATATTGCATTAAGTCACCACACAACAAAGTGAGATGGGTACTACTTTTATAATACAGTTATACCTCCTCCATCGCGAGGAAAAGGACAGGCCAAAGGCATCGCGAAACATTAATCTCGCAAAGCAGTGCAGGTCGTTAATCTGCATGCAGGCCACGCCCATTGCTCCACCCCCCGGAACTCCACAGGGCTTCGGGCACTTTTCTGCTTCTCCCCTCGGACTCGCTGAGCACAGGGAAGCAAAGGGAACCGTTTCTGAGCCCCCTCTGACTCAGGAGACAACCTCCCCCCGAGAATCTGTTGGCTTTTCCGGACTGCTGTGGCCGTGCTCCCCCACCCCGACCCTGATGCACGTGCCCACGGCGTCCCGGAATGGCATCTTGGGCCACCGGGGCTGCTGCGGGGCCGCGGCTGCTGGCTCGCTGGGGCTGTCCCGACGTGGGGGCTGCTGCGGGGCCGCAGCTGTCGGTTCGCTGGGGCTCCCGCGGGGCTCTAAACACCAGGCTTAGATGGAGAAACTGCATGCCCTCCCTGCGTGCTCTCCCGGGGGGGCGGGCCCATCCCGCCTCACAGGGAGAGCCAGCACCGCCCCTTGGCAAAGCAGAGGCACAGCGCATGCGTGCTCTGGGGAACCTCGCAGACCCCAGAAGTTGGACTGTGAAAAAATTGCTTCGCAAATGGGCGGGGTCGTGAAGGAGAAGTCGCGATATAGAGAGGATTCACTGTATTTGTGCTAATAACAAACAAGACAGCCTATGAAATGTGATAGTTATCACATGTTATCTGAGACACAAATGTCTAGTCAGCTGCATTTCCAGAGGTCCATTAAGTAGACTATATTAAGGCCAAATGGACCAATTTCCAAAGGTACAGACCACTGCTGAGTCTTTAAGTCAGTACACTTTGGTAAAATGTCTCATTTTCCCAAATATATATGGCCCACTAAAGCCAGAAAAGGTTTGTATGTAAATGTAAGAAAGGACTTTCCATGTTAAGGGAAAGCTACCCCCAGTTTTATGTACAAATATATTCTGGCAATGTTGCGGAGTAGAATTTGAAAGCCAGAAAGTCAGGCATCTTGATTTACATTTTTTTTTTCTTGAGACTTTGCATCAATCTTCTTATAATTAAAATCCCAGCATCATTACCTTTGTTTTGATAGCATTTATCACTTCCAGAATTCTCTTCATCTCTGGTTTGGGAGTTTCCCCTACCTGTAAAGAAGAAAGCATGGGCTAAGCAAAGGATTCTTCTTTATCAGATTTCTTCTTTCTCCTATTTTTTCTATATGTGCATCTAGACATACATCAACTATAAAATTACAATGCAACAGCCCAACATATCACCTATACCAGCTCAGTAAGGTATGTCTTCTCTTTGCACACTTTGTCCATATTTCAACAAATATTTTGATACAAAGAGGGAAATTGTATCAGTACAGAAATTAATTGTATCTCGTAATTTCACAGTATAGTTATTCCTGTTCACATTAAAATTTAGCCTAACAAACAACTCAGTTCAAGAAAGATGTCGAGGTGCAGAACGAGTTCAGAGAAGGGCAACTAGGATGGTAAAGGGACTGGAAGATAAGCCCTATGAGGAGAGGCTGAAGGAACTGGGTCTGTTTAGCCTAGAAAAGAGAAGGCTCAGGGGTGACCTTATTGCTGTCGGTAACTATCTAAAAGGAGGCTGTAGACAGGCAGGGGCTGGTCTTTTCTCCTTGGTCTCTGGGGACAGGACGAGAGGTCATAGTCTTAATCTTCAGCAGGGAAAATTTAGACTTGATATTAGCAAAAGGATTTTTTACTGAAAGAGTGATCCAGATGTGGAATGGGTTGCCGGCAGAGGTGGTTGACTTGCCAACCCTGGAGGTGTTTAAGGGTAGGCTGGATGAGGTGTTGAGTGATATGATCTAGATGTTAGTTGGCTTATAGGTTGGACTAGATGATCTTCAAGGTCCTTTCCAGCCTTATCTATACTATGTGATACTGTGTGAACTCTTCAAACTCCAGTACAGAATTTGGAAAAAAGTTTTAACCTAGTTTAAAAACAGATTTTATTGTCAGATCTATTGTTTGTAATTGTTGATCTCAGAAAAGATATCCAGTTTTCTATCTCTAGTGAATATTAATTAAACAGGAGAGCAGGGGCTAATATTTCAGGCTAAGGCTTCATGCCCCCCAAAGGATTTTAAAAAAAGCATGAGTTACATATCTTGTCTGTGAGAGAGTTTTGTTGGGGAGATAGTTCATGAAAAGCCTAAAAGAGATCTGTCCATGATTAGTATAGAAGACAGATGACTGCAGTTGGGCAGAGGGCCACTTTTGACAAACGTCCCCATTCCACCAGCCACATAGTGACACAATAGCTGAAAGGGCAAGTGTGTGTAGCATTGGATACCATTTGAGAAAATCTGACTCATGCTCTATTAACTTGAAAAGGATACATTATCAAAAGCCAAGCCTTCAATTTAGTAGGACCCCAAGAAAATATATTCAAGAAGCTTTTGCTTTTTCTGGCCATCTGTGAATATAGTACCACTACAACGAAGGGCTATAAGCTTCTACTTACTTGCAAAAATATGGCCAAAACAGCTATCCCATCAGTTCTTCTCCTAGCATCAAGGTAATTACTGTATTTGGGATTCCAGTGTAACAAATGTATCTTGAAACAAAGAAAAACATATAAAAACACCTATTTTTGAGAAGCAAGTCATCAGAGGGTAAATTTACAGTTCTTCATAAAAATGAGCAAGTTTGAGGCAATAAAGAACAATGACAAGGCTTTCCAAGAAAAGATAAAGAAAAAAAGGGAGAGTAAGTTATATATTAGTAATATCAGTCATATATTACCGTTTATACAGCAGTTTGATCTAAAACAAACTATAAACATCTTAATGCAGAAATCAAAAACACAGTCAGGTCTCCAATATCGCGGACCCGCGGTCTTAATCAGGTTCCGCGAAGCCCTACCTCCGCGTTGAATGGCAGCTCATTAATATGCAAATTTGTCCTGCACCCTCAGACGGCGCTGTGTTGCTGTGAATTGGTTGCCGCGGCGGCCATGCCAGGGAGGTGGGGAAGCAGCAGATACGCCACGGGCGCGATGGGGTGAGCGCAGTGCAAGCGGAGCTGCCGAGCCATCATGGCGGCTGTGAGGGTTGATCTGCATATTCACGACTGCCTAATTGAATATTCATGTGTGCCAGGTTGCACATGCACAGTTGCGAAAAGAGGTCTCCTCCATTGCTAAAAAATCACGCCACTAAGATGTGAAGCCGCAATATGGGGGGGCGCAAAGTGCAAGAGGGCTGACTGCAATTAATTGAAGACTTATCTTAAAGCTGAATAAAAGATGTTTAAGCAAGAAGATAAAAGATAGTTCAGGTGTCATCTACTGATGTGTGATTCATTTTCATTTGGAATTCAAATTACAGAGCAACTCTAGCAAAGAATCCGTATGAATGTAATCTCTATATATTATTAGTCTACAATTCTTATCTTCCCTTACAATCCTACAGTGGCAGAGAATCAAAGGAGCATCTTCTTCCTGCTTTCTATCATAGCAATTTTATACTTCCGCTATAATACTCTACACTTTCAAAACAATTTTAGTAAGCTAGCATTGCTTCTGAGTAATTCAAGTCACGTTGTTAGAGAACACTAGGAAACTTTTGTTTCACCTAATATTTTTCTTTCCTTATGCTGTGAGAATTAATTCAGCCTGATTCAAACTTTTAAGAATTGATGGGAGTAAGAATAAAGTGGCACAGATAAACAGAAAAAACTCCTTGAAAAGCCAACGAATGGCAGACTTTGTCTCACTTAAACAACAAGTTTTATTTTACACCCTATTTTAAAATAAAAAGTGGTGAGTCTTACCTCTCCTGCATACCTCACTCCATTCACAACATGCTCAGAGCCATGGTCATCAGATGAGCCCCAATGCAATTGCAGCTGACGTAGCCTGAAGACTCCTGGAAGTGGCCCACCTCTCAGCACTGCAATTGATGATCTACAACAGCATCAGACTCAAGTACCTTCCAATTCTTTCAAATGAAATACATATGCATCTAAAATATTTACATACATATTTACTGTATAAGTGCCTCTACAGTACTGAGTGCCACCTGAAAGTCTGCACTGATTTTAGCAGCAGTTTGGGAAAACAGCTACATGCACTTACAGCCAGGTGGATTTTTTTTTGTGTCTAGGCTTCCATTATAGTAATTAGAAACCACCAAATTAATTCAGCTGCATGAATGAGTACCTAGTACTTTCTGGGATATTCCAAAAACAGCTTGACAGGACTGAAAGATATGATCTAGGATCTGTAGAAGAATGTGCATGGCATGCAGAGATAGATTAGGTCACCAAATATGTCACAAAATGCTTATGTTTGGGTAACTGAGTAATCAGAACAGTCAAGCCTCTACAGTAATTCGGCTTGCCTTAAAGCAGATACTCAACACATGGTGACCTGAATTGCTCTCTGGACTCCATTGATTAAATGCAACTCCTACTCTGTTGACCAACATTTAAATCCCACAATAAGACATCTAAATCTACATGTCTTAATCTCACCTTGAATTCAATCTAGTATTACATTTATTAAAGTGCGTAAATATAAGTAAGATCCACTACCGAAGTGTTGGATTATAAACAAATTCCCACAAAATACCACAAAATTGTGTATCTTAGTGAAGGATACAACTTATTTGTTAAAAAATTTATGAATTTACTGATGCTGATTCTGCTATAATGGCTGCTTGCTCTGGCTATGGAAGAGGAGAAAGAAAACTGCAAATGAGCCAGAAAAGCAATCACTGCGAATGCAGGCTATTTTCCTAAAAACATTCAGCCTGTGATTAATCCAGTGATGAATGATACCTAGTATTCTAAATAATCTTACCATTTTTTTTAAATATTGTGAATTAACATGCTGTATTTGAAAGGATCGATAAAAAGGGAAAAAATCCTTTACATTCACTAAAAACTATTCAATTCTCGTTCATTTTTGAGGAAGGATGGTTTAGCATTCCTATAAAACATGAATCGGTTCTCAAGAACAGGTCTTTATATGCCAGAGAAAAATATCCTTCAGTCTGAAAAGGAATTAAATCCATTATCATGTCAAGAAACAACGTACTTGGAGTACAGTAAGTTGTTATTCTCCACAAATTCCTTTTACTTCTTCCCACAGACTTTTAGAACTGTGGCCGACACAGACGGGTAACAGCAGTAGCTGACAGGACCATCAATTCTCCATTAAAATAGATTTTAAGACCAAATAATCCTCTTTAAGGTAAAAGCATGTCATTATTTCCACTGATGGGCTATCAGCAGACATTTTTGATTGGGCATTAGATGAAGTTCCTCATCGCCTCATGCCAACACATTCCAGGTTCACTCATCTATAAATAGACAGGAACTTCTACCTAGCACACTTTAAGCAGACAGAATGATATAACCAACCGCTCCTGGAGGATAAAAAGATGTTTCCTTTCTTTTAATTGCAGGTATGTAGTAGTATTAAACAAAAATACATGGAATGACAATGTACATAAATGGAATTTCCCTACATTTAAAAAAGAAAAAGTAAATACAACAGTTACAAGAATTAGTTCTACAATAGATAAAATATAAAACACCTCAAACTATGTCTGCATAGCTCAAAATTAGGAAAAGAAATCTTCAGGGTTTTTTAGACACGTGTCTTGGAACCTAAATCTTAAAGGGATCTTTATGCTCCTCGGCTTTTGTTTTCAATAGTACATACTACAAAAATAAATACACAACCATACAACAGAAAAGGAATAGGAAATAGAAGTTTATAAAAGGTGCTGGTATCTTCACATGATTTTTTCAGTAGTGTTAATATATAACATTTATATTTAGCAGGGAATTATTCTAGCAATTATTACACAGGAAATGTTCACATTAAATATCTGAGACTCGTTTTTAAGGCTGTGATAACTGTTTTCCTATCACAAAACACTTAAAAAAAGATGGTGTTCCAGAAGGCCCTATGACTCACTCTCAGCTTCTACTTGTGACACTGTACAAAACAAAAATCAAGAGCTTTAAAAAAGGAGCCTGCAGGCTCAATTCCTGATATAGAGGCAGCCAGGTTTCCTCTTTCTTAAGTCTTCTGAAATACTGCATAATCCTTTTCGCAAGGCTAGCCGAGTGTCTGGACTTACTTCTGAATATTGGAAACGTGGCATTTCTGTTCCTGGTTCTGCTGTAACAGGAAGTAACAGGATGGCCACAGCAGATTTACCAAAATGTAAATCCCTTAAACTTGCTGTCATTAATGTAGCCCAGGTGCAGGAATATATGAACCAGCTCAGGAAGACAAAGGAAAAAACATATTCAATGCTTTTTGATGCCTCATTGTTGCAAACTCTCATCCCATTGCTCAGTGACTTACTCTCTATGTGGATTTGCACATCACTCTCCATCAATGCCTGATACCAGATATAAAATCAGTCTTGCTCAAATTCTGTTCCCCATCTCATCCACACTGATGAACTGTCACAGAGCAATCCTACATGATCACACACATGGATGTCTGTTCCAGAAAAAAGCTCCCTTTTAATTTGATCTGTCATAAGCTAAGCAACATCAGACAAACCGGCTAATAAGGGAATGGACTTTTTCCACTCTCAGTGTAATCACTAGGCAAGGGTAGGTTGTTAATCTGCAGTCATGTCAATTATCATCTGTGCTCAGTAAGGTAAAATTGGCAAAGTTATGCCTACACAAATGCCTTCCCTGTTTACATTGAAGGTACACTGTAAAAGTCAGGTGGAAAATGCACGGAGAACAAAACAGACTCACGAGATGAGTTGCATTTGTAAACACGAGAAGAAATAACAGTTCTTACAAGAGTTGCGACCTCGCATCCTGCCAAATCCAT
This sequence comes from Pitta sordida, assembly GCA_013390025.1. NCBI lineage: Eukaryota > Metazoa > Chordata > Aves > Passeriformes > Pittidae > Pitta > Pitta sordida. Next base: position 18,438 of record WEKX01028929.1, read on the forward strand.
AAAATGAACTAGTAAACCACAGTGAAATTAAATTAGTAACATATTACTGTATGACAAATTGAAAAGACACATTACCTTTGTTATGGTGCTTTACAACAGAATCCAGCATGCAGTACAGAAACCGCAGCTTTTTCATGTCAGTGGCACATTTTAAATGTCATAGAAAAGCCTCTGCTTAGAAGAGGACCTCTGAACTGAAGCACTGGCTAAATGCATGAAAAAGTGTACTTCCTAAAAGCTTTTGGAACGGAAATTTCAGTTCGCACTGAAATTTTCTTTAAGCAAGCACTGAATAAATATGCAGGAGAATTACTTTTGTTTCTATTTGAACTTCGTACTCAGAGGGGCAGACAGGGAAAGAGAAGTGTCAGACAAATCTGCCAGCTTGCCTCCCACTCTCACCTACGCTGTAATATGTACATCCTTCCAGTTTGGGGCCCCTTGTTCACACAGCCTGTTCATCAGTGAGCTCCCAAATCATCTTTGTGATCTACCTAGGGCTGAAATCCCCATCTCCAAAGGCAGAAATCTGACAGCCCTCGGTGTAACTCTAGCCTCAGCAGGCTCTTCACTGACCAGGCACTTTGGCCTCTAACAATGGAAGGTCAAAGTTAGAAACTCAAGTCATAAATTCCCTGTACTCAAGCTCTGCAGTGCTCAGTACCTTCATCCAGACACTACAAATGACAGAGGTGTTGCAACACTGGAGGAATAATTTAACTTCTGGGTTATGCAATTTAGCCATTGAGCGGTATGTACGTATCACAGTTACAAAAGCACTGGGATTTAGTGGTGCTATTCTTGTTACAGCTACTGGCTCTCTACAGTCTAAATTCAGTAGACAAAATGTTAAGCCACATTTTGCAGGAATCAACCAAAACTTGAGCGTCAGTGGACAGACTTCAACTTGTTTTAAATAAAGTCACTGGAGTTTGACCTTATTCTATTAGAACCAGTCAACAAACAAATGTTTATTCACCAGAAGTTGATAATCAATTTCATTTGCAAAAATAAGTGAGATTTCCCACAAAGTAACTCCTCTAGGAAATGCTGTCCACAAGGACTAGTCATGCTAAAAGAGACTAATAAGCAACAAGTTCTGACTTCTTACAGTAAATTTCCTTTTTTTTTCCTTTTCATCATCCACTTTCAAAGGCATACATTTCTTTGATAAGAAAAATTCTGAAAAGAGCATCAAGTTAACTTTGTACGAATGTGTACCGCCACTGAGGTACTCCACGCCCTTAAATATCATCCATCAGAATGCCAATAAAAGAAGTAGGAACATGTTGGTTGATGAACTTCCACAGAAAATGCCAAGAAAAGCAACAGTGAGACGATGAAGGGAGGCATCCATTTGATATAGCCTTGGCATATCTCTCCCCCAGCCGACTGCTCTGTGTTCCATTTCCAGACTTGGCATATCTTTACTGTTTCTCAAACAATCAAACATCTTGATGTAACCATCTGACCAAGGTATTATAAGGAAAGCCAAAAAGTCATTAATTGTAAGGAAGTTACAAGTTATAGTTGTCACCTAGCACCATGGTCTCTCCCACCAGTCCGATGCTCTCAGGACACTTCTCTGACATGAATATTTTTTGTGTTTTGGAAACAAATGGAATCTGCTTGTGGAAATAAGATTGCAGCCCTAATTCAAACCCAAACCAGGTCACTCAGAGTATCTGAGTTGCCATCCAGGCCAAAAACATAGCAGTGGTAAGATGCCAAAGTATCCAGGTCTGGTATGTGTTTTACTGGGCCCAGCTGCCTAGGAGGTTTGATTTCAGCTTCCAGTTCTTTAATGGATTTTGAGACTCCAGCTTCCACCTGCAATGACTTTGCAGCACATAAGGTCCTTCTACATAGTTAGGGTAAAAGAGGAAACTCAGTCCACAACAATGCATTAATGTGTACAGACAGGTAGCAGTGGCATGAAAACACTCCTAAAGCGACTGTCAGCAAAGCCTTCAACTGTATAGCAGATTCTTAGTCAACCAAACTTTATAAATCACTGGAAACAAATTCTCAAATTCCTTCTACTAGACTAACTCTAAAGATAACAGTAATAAGGCCTTTTTCAACATAATACATATTTGAATTATGCTGGATGGCACTCTCTGTTTAAGAAACTGACCCAACTGTGAATACTCCAAGTGTTCTTGGCAGAAAAGACACAATGGATAGAAAACTTTGAGACACCTGATGTAATTAATTTTACCACTGACCCTTGTTAATTTATTCAGCTATTAAAATCCAGGTAGAAGTACTGATATGGGTTTGACCACTCTATATTAAAAAGTTAGAAGAATAAATGAAGCCCTTTTTCTGTTTAACTCAGACAAAATGCAGATAGTGATAGGCATATATAGACATGACAGAATTAATGTCTCTGTTCCCAAGGAATAAAATCTTCACCGCTACATGATTACTACTGCATACATATGTACATATTATGCAGTGGGTGGTTCTTTTACGTAAAATATAAGCCCCTACACATACCCTAAAAAACTTAAAGCATGCTCAAGTCAGTAGGAGTATGCACAATGGAATTCGTCCTGCAATTGGCATTGTATTAGAGAAGGAACACCACCTACAGACTGCACAGGCAACGGTATAACAAAGGAGATGGAACAACAAACACTGAATGTTTCTTGACTTCAAAGAGTTGAGAAATACACCTACGCTTTTTTTGCGGTGAATCACTTTTTACTTCTGAGATCAAAACACAACAGCTACTGAGCAGTTCATCTGGAAAAATATTCAGAACATCCAAAACTTTCTGCTCTTTGTGGCTAGTGTTGTGTTCTGTAGATTATTGCACCTGGATACTCCCTCCCATTCAAAATCTGAGTTTTTATAACAATATGTGATTACTTTGGCATTTATGCAGAAAATGCAACCATTGATGTATCTGAGGCTATTCTAACAAATATAACAGAATATGACAAAAAAATGTAAGTAATAGACATGGATTGCCATATTCCACAGCTACATCTCCTTACTTATGTACCATTTTATCTGACATGCATAATATTTTTCTTCAAATAATATTAAAGTTTCCCACTTTGCTAGAAATGCAATCAAACTTTTGAC
>WEKX01028929.1:32569-46307 GCA_013390025.1 Pitta sordida
CATGGTTGTTCTGCAGTTGCTGTGTAATGGCACACAAGACCATCTGTTCCATGACTTTGCATGGGACTGAGGTCAGGCTGACTGGTCTGTAGTTGTTAGGATCATCTTTCCTACCCTTCTTGTGGATGGGTGTCACATTGGCCAATTTCCAGTCTTGTGGCACAACACCAGTAAGCCAGGACTGTTGGTAAATTATGGAAAGTGGCTTGGCGAGTTCATCTGCTAGTTCTTTCATGACCCTCGGGTGGATGCCATCCGGTCCCATAGACTTGTGAGGGTCCAAGCCACTCAGCAAGTCTCTGACGACCTCCTCTTGGATTACAAGGGGGTTATCCTGCACCCCAACCCCCTCCGTGCCACCGCTGGTCCAGTTGTCTTGCGGACAGTTTGTTTTGCTATTAAAAACAGAGGCAAATCATACTTCACAGGAATGGCTGTCAGCTGCTTCTAAAGGCAAAATTATCTATAATTTTACTTGAAAAAAGGAAGATGGACAAATACTTTATTTAACACAAACGCACAGGAGAGTTTTGGTGAAGAAATACTAATGAGACAATATTCTCCTATTTGAGATTTCACTATTATGACTCAACACAGTGGTGTATTGATGATAAAATATAGATAAAAATAATACCTTAAGAATTTAATATTTTTAATTAAAACCGAGTAAAATACTACTGCTGACAGTAACATGGTCTTTTAAGGCAGTGAATGAAACATTGCTCTTCAAAAGGACGTAGTCAGAAAGTGACATCTTAGTGTTGCACCTGTACATTAAAAACACCAAAAGGGGATAAAATCCCAGTATAGCTAGCTCCTACTGAACTAGTGGTCAGCTGCACTGCTACAGTAGGCATGCTATTCAGTAAATCTGGAAAATGTGCATATGAAATAGAATAAAAATATGAGGGAAATGTTGTGCTGATGAATGGGAGGCATTTTAGTACATGCTATTTGATATATGTATATAAACTTGCCCAGAACTACTCTAGAAAGATCTAACCTCAGAACTGCAGCATATTTCAGAAATGTGTTGGGATCAGCATCACATAAGTTAGACAAGTGTTATGACATCATCTTGATGACATTTCTCTCTGCCTGGAAGTAATGTGATAACGATGGAATGGGCAGATCCATAGCACTCCAGCAGCTTAAATACCTCTGTAGTTTTCTGCAGATCAAATAAACAGCCAGTTGGTCACACCACCTAATATTGTTCTGCCCAACTATAAACTGAATGTCTTTCCTATTATCTTCCCAATTAGGCATATTTACAGATAAATCATTGAGTGATTTATTGGCTGAGTAGGAAGAAAGAAGATGGAAATAAAGGGAAGAAGAGAGATATGAAGCCTCTGTTGTGTCACAAGGAGAAAAGCCTGGACAGAGGACATACGGAGCTTTTGCTGTCTGCTATTGCAAGAAAGACATTGAATAAGTATTGCAGGTGCAATTGGAGGTCAGTAATACAGTTAGTAGCCTGAGGCACCACAGGCAAGGAGAAGCAGAGTGCTCTGGATTTGCTCAGTCAGAAAAGCAGTCTAACTTACGCCTGCTTTAACTTCTTCACCACAGTGCCAGACTGCAGAACTATTGCAATGTATTCCAGAACTCTTTTGAAATGGTTGTTTTCTGCTAAGTGCAAATATTAATATAATATACTTTCCATTTTAACAAGGAATTTGTGCAAATAATACAACAAAAAAGAAGCTGCAAAAAGCACCATGTTGTTTTGCAGCTGACTTCGCATTGCATGCCTGGCAGTGTGCAAAAGACATTCACGCAGTGCTTTTCATTGAGCATGCCATAGTTGGTGTGACATGTCATAGCCAAAAAGTCAGTTTGTCATATGCCTTCTACTTTGCTGAAATTCATGCCAGACTATGGAAAACATGGTAGGCATGAATGGGAACCCATCAACAGCCAGATCTTTGCCAAAATAAGAAAAATTACATGGTGAGTTAAATTATGTTGCTTTTCCCATAGTTTCTATTGTCATGGAGCTGGTGCTTAAAGACTTGGAGTAGATAGCTGAATAAAATACCTTTCTGCCAGGATTTGCTCTATTTTTATTGCTACTTATATAAAAGATCCCCGAGCTGCTATGGCATACTCTGCTCCACCACTTACGTTATTTAAAACTCCACATGGACAAAAAACTATACTGAAACAAGAAAAAAACCACTAATTTTGTTAGTATCAGTACTTTTGTCCCATTTTTAGGTAAAGGTTTTTATGCATGGATAAGCTAGGAAAAAATCTCGAGTAAACATATCTAGGTGAATGTTAAAAATGTGTTGGCACTCCTGGCTGGAATGTGGGTTAAACACTTGCCATATTTCAGCATGTGTTTCCATCTACCCACTTCACAATGCAGTGCAGCTACAACACATAATCGTGAGCTCATTTGGATACTTTATAAATGCCATCCAGGCGTTTCTGTCAACTGCATTGTTTTGCCTGCTACCTTCCAATATCTTTCAAAGCCCTGGAAAATAATTGTTTTAGCATGCATACACACACATACATCACCCATGTTTAGTTGTCAGAGCAAGCAGATTTAGTTCATTGGATGTACAGCAGTTTAGGCTGAACAACAGAAACATGATCAAAAAGTGTATTACTAGATGGGCAGGGACCGTATGAGGTTCAGGATAACAGCTTGTACCACTGTTACAGTGGACATGGTAGTGCAAGATAAACCAGAAACATGCATTACTACAGAAGGGTCTCATTGACAAACGTCTACCTGTTGCTCATGAGATGGATCAACCAGATGGTTGCCTAGTGCAGGGAACTCATAAAGAACTCCAGGAAGTTTGGCAACTCTATCATCAAGTATGTATAGACAGAGAAGCATGAGAGGAACCATGTCCACAGCAAGACCTAACGCTGTGGATACGTAACACTGAGCCACAAATTATTTTGGAAACATAAGCAAGAGGGGTCTCTGGATTGTGTGCAGTGTAATTATGTATATGGAGTTGGATTTTGTTTCTGTTATTGTGAACTCTGTGTCATTTCCTTCTCCAAGTGCAACCAGGAGTGTTTTCCAAATGTAGTTACTTGCATTCTTTAATAAAGTGTCTATACAATGACAGAAAAAAATACAACCAGATTGTAAATTCCAGTAAGCACTAACAAGATAGATGGATTATACAGAGATTCCCAGTGAAAAGGCACAGACTGGAAAGCTTATGCAGGTAATACTGCCTTGTCTCCATCTGGGCTGTTTGGCAAAACTTCACATCCTACTTTAAGATGATGTGAATGTTCTCACGTATTCCCTTTGCCAGTTCCAACAAGGGAAGCTTGACATTTTTGTGCATCAGACAGACCAGAGAGTGAGTCAGAAGTTAGGGAAAAGACAGATTGAACAGCTTGTCTTCTTCTGACTGGCTATAACCCTGCATTGCTATGATGTGTATTTACTGGTCACAAATATTTCCCTATGCATGCATAAATGGAATTGATCTATTCCTTGAGTACCCTTGTTAACATGGAAATATGTGCACCTGCATTCATGAAGTCTATCCAGGCAACAAATTTTAGAGAATATCGTTTATTCAACAGCTCAGTCACAATAAATATGTATTGTCAAGTGAAGAGGCCATCGCTTTAACAGGTGCATCAGAAACTGGACCTTGCATTCTGTGGTATTATGATACAAATGCAAGTAATGGATCTACTGTTTAACTTGAAGTCTTATGGTTCTTCATTTAGTGGTGCCTGGATGCTATTATGAAGTTGTTCCAGGCAGATCTTTTCTGAATTATGGGACTTGATTTCCTAATTAAATATATTTCAGTACACTTAAGAAAAACCCTGAAAAACCACAAAACCCACAAACAAACGCAACAAAAAAACTAAGACAGAGAGAGCTCTAATCTGGTGTGACTTTTTGCTCAGCATTTAAAAGAAGGAATACCAAAAACTTATTTTAAAATGGCAAACACTTCAGTCATATCCTGTAACATGGGAACATTGTGCTTTCCAGCATGGATTACAGAGAGTAACTAGGACAGCCAAGTTCAGCAAAGCAGCATAAGGAGCAGATTTTGTCACGTTTCCAAAAATTAATATGGAATGGAAATACTTACTTCTATTAAACTTAACTAGTACATTTTTAATTTTTTGATACTATTAAATATTAACCATTAATAGATCAAATTGATTGGACTATAAAACAGAAAGAAAACCTCACTGTAACCCAGATCACACCCCTGGATAAAAGGTCATAATCCAAATCCAGCAAGAAGATGCTTTTGTGGAGAACTGCCAGGAAAGATTCTCTGCATTAAACCTTTACTCCCCATCACCTCTAAGAGAAGGAAGAGATACCTATGTACACAGTGAACATTACGAATTTGGGGTTTTAAGGCTCTGGGAAGAACATATAGGAACTCTGGTTGGGAATGTTCAAAATATTTTATGGCACTTCTTACAGTGGCACTGATATAGTCTGATTGTGGAGACCAGTATAAGTACATAATTATTTTCACTGTTCACAGCATCACAGAATATGTTGAGTTGGAAGGGACCCACAAGGACCATCGAGTCCAGCTCTTAACACTACACAGGATCACCCCCAAGAGTATGATACCAAACTATGTGCCCAAGAGTATGTTCCAAATGCTTCTTGTACCCATCAGGCTTGGTGCTGTGACGACTTCACTATGGAATAAGCTTTTCTAATATCTAAACTAAATTTTCCCTTGACACAGCTTCAGACCATTCCCTCGGGTCCTGTCACTGGTCACCACAGTGTCTGCCCCTCCTCTTCTCTCATAAGGAAGTTGTAGACTGTGATGAGGTCTCCCCTCAGACTCCTCCAGGCTGAACAGACCAAGTGACCTCAGCCAGTATTCATACAGCTTCCCTTGAGGCCCTTCACCATCCTTGCCCTCCTTTGAATGCTAACAGCTTAGTATCTTTCCTATATTGTAGTGACCAAAACTGCACACAACATTCAAGGTGAGGCCACACCAGTGCAGAGCAGAGTGGGACAATCTCCTCCCTCAACTGGCTGGTGATGCTTTGCCTGATGGCCCCTAGGACACGGTTGGCTCTCCTGGCTGCCAGGGCACTGCTGACTCATACTCAGTTTGCCGTCGACCAGGACCCCAAAGTCCCTTTCCATGGTACTGCTTTCCAGCATCTCATTCCCCAGTCTACATGAACATCCAAGGTTGCCCATCCCGGGTGCAGAATCCAGCATTTTCCCTTGTTGATCTTCATATGGTTGGTGATTACCCAGTCCCCTAATTTTTCTGCAGGGCCTCTCTGTTTTTGCGGGAGTCAACAGCTCCACTCAGTGTGTCATCTGCAAACTTGCTTAGTATCCCTTCCAGTCCAAGTCATTTATGAAGATGTTGAAGAGCATTGGGCCTAAGATGTTAATTAATACTATACCATATCATCTTTAATGTAAGTTCTGGAACAATTACTATTTTAAAGGTGGAATAAATGTTCCACACCCTCAATTTCATTTAGATTACACTGACTCCATGCCTTTTGCAGAATTTTACATTGATGGAATTTAGAGCACAGTGCTCTAAGATAATAGGCATGAAAAGCATTGTTTCTAAACTTGCATTCCCTACCTTTCCCAACAGAGACAATGAAATCAGTGTTTCAATTATAGGTCTTACACACTATTGGGCAGCAAATCAACTTTCATCTGTTTATTCAATGGTCACTAGCATTTGTTTAGCTGTAAATTTAGATAGGCTGCTGACACTGTTGCCATTTGTTGCTCAATGATGTCTGACAAGGAAAGATATTTCATGATTATACTCTTTCTCTAGCAGAGATTTATTACACAGACAATGCACAACACTGTGGGGAGCTCTTAAATTAAAGTTTAATGGCTGGCAGCCTGCCGTGTGAGGAAAACAAAAATCCAAACAACCAACACTGTCCTATTAAAGAAGCAAGCTGTAATAGAAAATGTCTTTTTTAATTCAATGTAAAAATTATCATAACCATGAAGGATGATTGAGACATATGCAGAGAGAAAAGGGCTGTGCAGACTGAAATTGCTATTCAGGCAGGATATTGCTAGTATGCAGGATAATGTGTCCTGCAGTCCTGGTGTCATAATTACTGAAATTGGCAACCAACTCAGTATACACCCATGGGAGATTTTCATCTGTAACTCATTTTACCTTATGGTAGGATTCTTTGGCACTTTAGGGATGGAATTACCTAGACTAATCTTAGCCTATAGAAGCAAAAACACTTATATGCATAGACTTCATATGAATAAACATGTAGACAAAAAACATGTAGACATGTAGAATATGAATAAAATATGAATATGAATCATATGAATAAACACGTAGACAAAATATAGAAGTTTTTTAGATAGAATGAATACCAGTTCATTACTGTCAAGATCTATTTAAATAGCAGATATTATATCTTAAAAATGACTTGAATAAGCTGAATTTGTTTCAATGCTTAGTTACTCATGCAGTACTAGAGGAATCTGCACCGTGTGGCAGCTCAGGCCTATGAGCAGAAAGTGGTGTCAGGAACATGACTGCTGAGAAACTGGCTCCACCATGTGGACTGAAAACTGACCATTACAAGACAAGAAAGAAGCAGCATCCTTCGCTTTAGTTTTCAGCAAAAATGTTTGCATTGTCTATGGGATAAAGGTAGGATGAATATTCAGAACGTCAGTTAGAAAAAAAAACTACTGTGGGGAAGTGAAAGAATTACAAATCCTAATCTGGCCAAGCTTTATTATCCCCGTCCTAAAGATCTGAGAGAACTGGCCCATGGTCTCACTGGTCTAGCACAGTGTCAAACCTAAGTCCTGGTATGATTCAGTAGTGACTTAACAATTTCTTCTGCATACCTGGTGGCACCATCACTTCCAACCTTCCTGCTGGATTTTCTGTTGTTAAATAGAGTTCTCAACAGAAGTGTTGCAATTCATTATGCCACTCTTTTTTGTTGTCTGAAGCAGAGACAACTCTTGTGTCTGGATGCAGTTTGTTCAACTGTCCTACCAATTTTACCATGTCACTTAATGGTAATTTTCATTCTCATATATATATTCCTGTTAATTCTTCTTCATTTGTACTCATATTCTTTACAGTCAGCCCTATTGAAAGTGAGGTATTAATTTAGACTGTGGACTTACATCTTTCCTTCATCTAGTTTGCAATACAAATTGCATTTCTTGTAGTAAAAATGCATAACCATAACTGATTGTATACTGAGGGTCACATCAGGAATTCACAGCTCAGTTATGAATTTACACCTGACTGAAAGATGGTGACATCTATTTCAGTTAATAAAAAAGCTTTGAAACTATAGCAATAAGCTTTAAATTTTTCTAGTAATTGCTCTTGCAAGGTGTGGGGAACTGGGAAGGTTTTGTGTCTGTCAAAACCTAATAGGCAGTAATTTATTTGAATCCTTTGACAGCCCTGCTGAAATTAATATATACATTATTTCTACTAAATTAGTCAAGAGTTTAGTGCTCCACTAAATTAGGTTAATTAGGTTAAATAAGGTTAATTTCTGATTTTTTTTTTCTCTAAAATCCATGAGGCAGCAGAGTTAGAGTCCACGTAACATATTCTAAGTTTGTTACCAAGCTAATCAATGTTGAGCTACACTATTCATCAAAGAAAGAAAGGAAATGGGACAAAACTATGTATGCATTATTCTTCAATAGAAAAACAGAACTGTAAAGCATATTTGCAGTACGGTTGATGATTTTGTGTAGCAATAGTTTGAAGACAGAATGGAATCAGACAAAATGCATGAGAAAACAATATAAATTTCAGATTTCCCTTTTGCCAACATATAAACCATGTGTTTGGTTTTGGAACCAAAGCTACTATTTCAGTAGTTGACAAACTTCTACCTACTCTACTTTTCAAAAGCAGCATAGGAAACATGCAAATAAAGTGAAGTGCACTCGGTATCTGATTTGTGGGCAATTTTTCTTTGACTTAAACAAGTTCGTGTGTTTTGTGTGCTTGAAAAGTGTAAACTCATCAGAAAGTTTCAAACTTACAAAACATTTCATCTAACTGATCCACATGCTTCTTGCAAGAAAATAAAATTCACATCCAAATTAGTGATGTCCAAGATCATATATGAATGTATGAATTTTGGGAAGATGTAAGAGAGTTTTTGTGTGCAGGCAAGAAATAAACACTTTTTTGGAAGGGATACTGTATGATCCTCATATTTTTGTGGATCTGTTTGATTGGATACACAGAAGCCAGGATGAGATATTAAATTAAACCTCAACAGCTAAAAATGACTAGTATCTGTCGCCCTTGTATTAAAAGCATATGTATCAAAGAAATGAGTAGCAAGGTTTTCTAGTAAGTTCTTGCCACTTGCAATAAACACTTAGCATTAGAAGTAAAACCAGCAATCAGTTTCTTATGTAAGTCAATTTATTGGTTTTCTAAAGACATAAAAGTGGTTATTTCAAGTGCAGGCAACTAATCTTGTTTTATTGTCCCAATAACAAGAGATTAAAACATCACAGTCAATAGCTTTTAGGTAAAAAGACTCAAACTTGTCTCAGTTGCTTGTGTTAAAATTTTTTCATCACCGAGATCAACTGCACATGAATATGAGAAGAAATTTTGCATGTAAGACATAGTACAGTAGAAAAAAGAAACGTTGCTCATGAGCTTTCTGTAGAAACATCTCTGTGTTGAGAAGATGTACAGATTCAGGAGTTTAAAGAAAATCTAACAGACTCTTCAAATCAATACTGCTGCAAGCACCGCATTCATAATATCAAAAGCTGATCTTCTGATAAGATTAAGCCAGTGCCAAAGCATTTGTAAAAAAGATTCAATCAATACTTTAGCTTCTACTGATATGAACTTAGGTTTTTTAACAGAAACTGCTTTATACTGAGCAAAATACACCGCTAATAAACTGAAATACTAACTTTCAATGGGACTTCAGCAATTCTTAGAACTTCTAAATGAATACAAAAGATCAAACTCTGCCCTCAGTTTCATTTCTGAATTCTCATTGAATTGTGCTGATAATAAGAGCAGAATTTCTTCCAGTGCTGCCCATTCATCACTTCTCTGTTGGAGCACCATTTTTCTAGTAAAGGTGAAAGTGAAATAGTTAAGAACTGGGACGTGCCTATTCCAGCCATTTGTAACCCTTCTATTTTTCAGACTTTGGCATATGCCTTATGAATGCTGCTATGAACATGTTTGTGGCAACACCTCCAGAAGAATTCGCAGTGCTGTGTACTGATGAGTTAGAGGAACACAGAGAATCCAGAAGCTGCCTTTGCAGGGGGATTTACACAACACCCCTTTGACCACCCAATCACCTGTATGTACAGAAATGAATAATCACCCTGATGGTGGATATAACGTAGCAGATCTTTACTCACATGTGGATTCAACCTAGATGGTACTTGTACTTGTGTTACACTGAAATGATAAAGTTTATATGATGAAGGACAGCCGAAGTTAATTGATTTAGAAGTCTGTCTGCCAGTGATTCCTTGCTTGATCATATGTGCAAGCTGATATGTCTCCCCAGAAAGGAACAGAGCCAAATGGATTCCACACACAGTCTCCAGCTACACAGAGTCACATCAAACAAACACTTAAGTGACTTAACCTGGATTTTTCAGTAGTGGGAATGACAAATGACACATACAAATCATTCACAAAAATCCTTTCCATGTGAAGCAAAATCCCTCATAGGTGAAACAGGCTATATGCAGACTGAGATGCAACCATATGCAGGGTAAGATGTCAAAAATAAAAAAGCAGGCAGAGCATCAAAACTAAAAATTCATTATTCTGGGAGGTAAGAGAGCAGCAATACTAAAGCTGCTGTACTAAACATAAGGTGATATGATACCAGTAGGACTTCACACTGGATGAGTGAAGTAACAGCATCAGTGGAAAAAGAAAAGATCAACAATGGCAGCAGTAGGATATGGCAAACACAGTAAATGCTGAAATGACAGCAAGATATTTTTTATTTCACCCAAAGAAGTGTATGTCTGATTGTATCGTCAGAATACCAATCTAAACTTGGATAACAAACTATGAACAAGAGGGAAGGGAAAATCAGATATGTTAAAGGGGTACTTAGTCTTTGGATGTCCAGACAGGGGGTGGGATATCTGAGGAAGATCACTAGAGATGCTGTAGGAACAGACATTTTACCTCCTGGCCATCTACTGTTACTTCTGCTTTCCTGAGATACTGGTTTATTTTTCTGCCTTTACTATATTTCCTTTGAAATTACTTTTACATATTGAAACGGAGCTCATTCTTCTTCCAAGATCACATGACAGAAAAGAGACACTATCATAAATGCTGAGGCATTTGTGGTCAGAAATCACGTATATCTCACAATTCCTTATTAAGCTTAGTATTTGCATACAGTATTTTTTCAAAATCAGATTCAGTTTATCACTCAGAATTTCAAGCTGAAAAACACAGGCCTGGGTCCAGAGGAAAAGCAGTAAACAACAAAAACTAGCTATACTTTGGGATGCAAGTATTTTCTCACTCAGGTTCAGCAGAGCGAGACTTGAGACTTCACTTAAACGAGGCTCTCACTATCCTGCCCTTCACGGGCTGAGGTGGACGCCAGTTATCAACAAGTGGGTTCACAGGTTCATTCTCAGCATTCTTGGAAAGGCTGCGGAGCTTCGCCATCTGCAAGGAAGAAAAATGAAACTGTCCAAGTGGAAGCACTGTGGACCTTAATGCCTAGAAAAAGCTCTGAGACAGAAAAGGAATTTTTTTTATATAATGACAAGAACATAATGACAATCTCTACCAATCCTAGTAGGGATTACTGGCAAAGGTCACTGCAGCCCAGCAGCTAACACTGTTTCTATGGATCTTCAGTCTTCATCCACAGAATAGTGCATTACCTAACCCTTGGCCTGGACTTCTTTTGGATTTTTCTCTGAGCCACACTCACGATCTGGAGAAAGAGTAGGGCCCTACTGTGACCCTGCTGGAGCTGGACTTCAGGCAAATTGGTTGTGAAAATACAGCTATCTGTGAGGGAGAAGGCACATCTACATCCATGCAAGCCAGTTGAATAAAAAAGCTGGTTCAGCAGTTTGTATTTTGTTATGTAAGGCAGAGAAATGTACGCCAACTGGGTTATTAAGTTCAATCATTAATTCGGCACTTAACTGTTGCTCTCTAAATCAGCTTAAATTCAGTGTTGCTCTGTTACCTTTTCATCCAAATGCAAAATAAATCTGTTCTGAAAACAGCCAAATCAATAAACATGATATACCCTGATTTGCACTGCTGAAGCAGAAAATAATATAAATAACCAACATTTTTAACCCAAGAACTGAAAAGGTAACCTTATCCAGCCTGGCTCTCTTACGTGTTTGGGGTTTTTTTCTGTGCAAATGCACATTTTAGCTATATGAATACAATTAGTATATTACTTTGTATTAACATTCAGATTTGAAGGTTCTAGTACTGTAGTTTGATCCTTCTCACAGATAGCTTTTAGCAAGTCAAGATCTGGGAAATCAGTGAAATGTCAGTCTCACTTGCCACGCAATGCTGAAACACACAGAACAAACTGAGGCTGCTGTCATGACTGAATTTTATGGCTATGGGGCATTTCTGCCTTAGCAGGTTTTCAGGATCCCAAGAAAACTCCTGCTGAAACTATTCCATGTGTCTAGCAAGAGGGACAGATTTTCAGGGTCAGTTTTACATTACATTCCAAGAGTCCAATCTGTAGGCAACTTCTCACAGTCCTCAACTAAAACTTTCCCTGTCAAAAAGTGCAAGGTAGCACTGGGCTCACAAATCTGACCTACTGAGACGTTGCTGAGAACTGGTAAAAGAGTTGAACCAGCTGGAGTTTACCTGGTCTGAGCTGACTTCAATTGGTTCCCTCAGGAGAATCCAAGTGATGCACTCCTCACAGGGGGGCGTAGTGAACGAACCGTGGTAGGTCCAGTAGTCCCGAGATTTGGGGAAAAGAATTGAAGGATCAAAGTGCTGAAAAGGAGCCTCTTTCCCCTTAAAAAAAAAAACCACAAACAAAATTTCTGCAGCAACTCCAGTGACATGCATCTGCATGACAGACATCAGCATCTATGTTATAAAGGAAGTAATTAAATACCAAGTTTCATGCAAGAAACCAATCTCCTTTTCTTCCTGTCAAGCATTTCCTGGATTACATTAATAAATTTTAATGGATTACATTAATAAATTTTAAAAATAATAAATTAAAAGAAATAACAAAATTAATTGTGTGGGGCCAAATAAAATTTATACATTTTTCTATTCTGGAATTATCAAAATTGTGGTTTATTTTGGATCCCTTAGGATAAAAGTTAAAGCTGTGCCACTGCAGGTACTGTTCCCCTTTTTCCCAAGGGAACAGTGGCCAGGTGTTTATCCCAGATTGGTTACAGTCTTTTATTTAAAGGAATTAAAATCTGCACCTCTTTCCTCCCAAGATTATGCTCAATTACATTGTTATAGTAACACTCTCAATCTTCTTGTTGGCGCTATTACACTTAATGTAAAAAATTTAAATATTTCCCGTAAGAGTACTGAATCCTAAAAATCCTACAACTAAAGGTGATTATGATGAGACAAGAGAGAACAGCCCTCTGGGCAACAAAAATGAGCCAAGGAAATTCAGTTCACTTCTCTACTGGTAATTAGGATGCAGTTCTGGAAAGCAAATTCTATCATTCCCCTTTCCTTCTCCTATCATGGAGAAGCTTCTCTAGATTGGAACAGAGAAAAAGTACAATGGCAGGAGCTGAAATCTTTTCCCCATGTCCTTGCATAAATTAAGAGTAGAAAAATAACTCAGTTCTCCAAGCATACCTTCCTGAAAATAATATTCTCTAAGTTCAATATGAGTTTGCAATAACTTCACAAAACAAATTGTGATTTTTCAGTAAATAGTGTCCAAGAGACTCTTCTGCCTGTAATGCATCAGAGCCATTGGAATTAATAACATTTTTAATCCCTCCTATGCTGACTGGACTCCATCCTTCCTACTCATTTCTTCTTATTTCAAGCTAACTAAATTGCTGACTCAATTATATGTGTTTGTTTTGGCCATTGCTGTTCTCGAATTCCAAAGAATTTTAATTTTGGGGGGGATATTTACACAGTAGCATATTTTTACAGAGCAGTACCAATAAGACTAACAATTGTGCATGTAAAGATTGATTTCAAAAGCCTCTACAACAAGAATGCTTATGTAAGTGAGGAGTTGCATGTTTAGTTAAGTAAAAGAAAGTATCCCGCCCCACAGTCTGGTGTATCACCTCTGGTGCTACTGTTCACAGAATCACAGAAAATTATGAGTTGGAAGGGACCCACAAGGATCATCTAGTCCAACTCACCATCTAATACCCGTACAGAGACCGAGAGCACATCCCAGAGCGTAATACCAACCTAGATGCCTCACAGTCTAGCAGGCCACTCCGAGCCGGAAGGGGCCAAGGGTCATCCAGCCCTACACCCCCCAGCTAGACCATGTCACTAAGCTCCTCGTCCAGTCTTCTCTTAAACACCTCCAGGGATGGCGACTCCACCACCTCCCTGGGCAGCCCATTCCAATATGCAATTACTCTCTCTGTGAAAAACCGCTTCCTAACGTTAAGATTAAACCTCCCCTGGCGTAGCTTGAGGCTGTGCCCTCTCGTTCTGGTGTCGTCAGCCTGGAAGAAGAGGTCTACACCCATCTGGCTGCA
>WEKX01028929.1:54953-69862 GCA_013390025.1 Pitta sordida
CGGGGGCGGGCAGAGCCGTGTTCTCCCCCGCGGAGGAGGCAGGGGGATGCCGGCGGGACCCCGCGGCTCCCTTCATCCCACTCCCGCAAGCACTGCGCAGCTCCGGGACAAAGGGTTCGACGGCGCGGGCGGTCAGGTGCAGGTGCAGGTGCGGGTGCGGGTGCCGCGCCTGCTGGGGAATGGCAGGAGCTCCCAGCGACCCCACGGGGGTCGTGGGTCCCACTCGGGGGGAGGGGTGGCTGTGTGGAGCCCTAAGCAGCTGCACAAGCACGGGGAACCGGGCGCGAGGAACGCGGTTCTCCCCTCTGTGGGCAGCGCCACGGACATGAAGCCCACCAGGGCTGGCAGGCTTCAGCACTCCTGCTTCCTTCCTTTCACAAGTGTTCCCATTCAACAGCTCAGAAAGGCCCTAAGTCTGCCCGAAAAGGTATCTTACAGCCTGCAAAACCATGCCACAGATAGACTCTGCCAGCCCCAAAGGAGGCCATTCCTGACCACCAGCTCAAATCCGGATTTGATGTCCAATCNAGGGCTGCACTTTGCTTGGCCAGATCAGGGTCTTTCTCCAACAGTTATTTGGACAGCCATCTTCTTGAGCAGCCTGTCTAAACATTTCAGCCTTTAGGAAGCTGCAAAGAAGATAGAATAGAACCACCATATGAAAATGTTCATTATCAATTTATATCCCATGCTTTCAGTCATGGCATTGATTTCATGCAGTGCTTGTGGAAGAGCATTCTGAACTACAAAAGGGACTTGTCACAAGGGCAGGTAGTGATAGGACAAGGGGGAATATCTTCAAATTGAAAGTATGCTTGCATTGGATATTCAGAAGACATCCTTTACTGTGAGGGTGGTGAGGCACTGGAAGAGGTTGCTTGGAGAAGCTGTGGATGCCCCATGCCTGTCAGTGTTCAAGGCCAGGTTAGATGGGGCTTTGAGCATCCTTGTCTAGTGGAAAGGGGTGGTGGTGGGGAGGTGGTTGGAACTACTTGATCTTTAAAGTCACTTTCAACCCAGATCATTCTGTGATTCCATGATAATAAAAGTGCAATTTATGGTTTGTTGAGGCCACTGTGATAATACACTGTGATAATAAATACTAACAGACTACAGAAATACATAAATTAGAGATGGTCCTGGTTCTAAATAGTTTAGATTCCGTCTAAGAGACATGGAACAGTAACTGGTAGCTGCAATGGTAAACTAAGAAATCAAAGGAAGTAATGAGCTCATCAAGACAATAAAGAGAGATAATGATCTTTCTATGTACTATGGATATATTTCATTAATTGTATGGCTTGCTAAGAACTAAACACAAGTAAAAATGCCATCAAAGTGGATGCAGAAAAATACAAAGGAAAAGTTTCCATTAATGAAGTTGCTTTCCCTCTTGACAAAGGACCAGAAAATACTGCATGTTCTTGAGGCATCTTTGTATGATGTTCTGAATTTATGATTCATTTTGACAGTTGCCTGTCTGCCTCCATAGCTGTACGGATATAGCTATACAGATATCTCCAGAAACCACGAAATGCTACATATTTTCATAAATGCTATTTAAATAGCTTTTTGAGGCTGTGGAGTACCTGAAGAACTGACACACAGAAGAAATCAAGATCAGGGTGGAAATGTATATGCAAAGTTTTCGTTTACAAAGTGCTTTGGAGTGTTCTAAACCCCTCTGGGTGTCACTCTCTTCCCTTACTCAAAACTTCAGGATACTGTGTCTGTGTTGAAGGAGGTGACACAGGAAGGAGTCCACCTTCCCGCTGAGTCTGTATTTCAGGGGAGACCATGTGGCTATAGACTCCCTGTCCCACCTACAGACCCACCAAAATAGGCTGCAGGAGCATCTTTTTTACATTCCCAGGTGACTTTTCTCTGCTGGCCTGCGCAGGCTCGATACTGAAGGATGTGTTTTGATGCCTGGCACTTTGCAAACGTCGATTCCTAACAACCCCCCAAAACCAAGCCAGAAACCGACCTGATCGATCAAAAGTGTCGTCGAAGACGACGCGGCAGGTGCGCCCGTTGTTCAGGATGGTTTTCGCTGCCCCGGGATCATAACTGGCATGCCAAGAGGCGAGGGAGCTGTCGTGCTGCACGTCCTTGCTGTTGATCTCGATGGGCGACTGCTTATCCCCCTTGGCCAGAGGGTAGTTTTCGTGCCAGCGCTCGGGTCCTGAGGAACAAAGGCAAAGGAAACGTCGCCCCGGCTGAGCCGGGCTCAGACCCATCCCACCCGGTGATCCCGAGCCCCGCTCACCATTGTCGCTGTCGTAGCCCCACACGGACTGGGCCATGGTGCCGCTGCCTGTGCCCCGTCCTGCTCTCGGCGCCGTGGTCCCCTGCCTCCCGCCCCGACGGTGTTTTTATAGACGGCCGGGGTTCCGCGTCCTCTCGGGGGTGGGCAGGGGAGGGCGGNTGCTTCCTTCCTTTCACAAGTGTTCCCATTCAACAGCTCAGAAAGGCCCTATGTCTGCCCGAAAAGGTATCTTATAGCCTGCAAAACCATGCCACAGATAGACTCTGCCACCCCCAAAGGAGGCCATTCCTGACCACCAGCTCAAATCCGGATTTGATGTCCAATCAGTTCTCCTTCATGAAGGGAGCTTTACACCAAATACATTTTTCATGTTAGGCAACTTAGCAGTGGGTATTTTGGTCAGGAAAGCATTTGTTTTGCAGATGACGGGGAGTTAGCGATCTCTATGGTTGTGTTTGTTGGCTTTGTCTACATATCTGTGTTGAATACTCAGAGCTTTTCTCTCAAATGCCAGCTTCACTGCAATCTCCCTCGGCTTTGTCAATCCGTGTTAATGCTGCTGCAACTGTATCTGCTTTGAGCTAAGGACTACCTCGAATTACATAACTCTACTCAAATAGTATTCCAAGATAAATATTTGTGAGTCAGCCAAGAAGCATCACAAACCATAGAGATTTCCAGCACAGTTGCAGTGAAGTTGCTCAAATCCCCCTTTTCCCCCATCAGCACTGGAACACAGCATGGAAATAAACCTGCATCTTCAAGAGGTTGTAAACCCTTTGTATTGGTGAAGTACAGGAAAAGGTTTGAGAAACTGCAATATACAGAACATAAGATTAGTTTGGTCCTATTTCATGTCCCAAAACCAACTGGAAGATAAAGGTTCCTCTTCTAATTTACCTATATAGCTAGGGTAATAAAGATGGACTGTTTAGGGTAACTAAAATTGTTTCCTTAAACTTGTTTAGCAAATTCTTCTTGCTCTGAGTTTAATAATAAGTAGACATTCTGATCCTTTTGAGAGAAAGGTAGGACAAGATCTCTCACTTAGGTATCTGCATCTGAGAATATTTATGTAGCACTGTATATAGTATGTTTGCATAGAGAAGATATGTCAAATTGATATTCAATTAAACTTTACCAACTTACAGAATACACGTATTACATGAGGCATCCTCTTATCATCTTTAAGGATACAAAGATGTGGTTGTTATTCCCTCAAAACAAGTAGTCCCTCACTTCTTCTTTAGGCAGAATTCAATTAAGAAATTACTAGGAGGTGATCTAAGTACAATGATATGAAAAACTACATCTTTCACTTTCAAAAGATAACTCTGATACAGAAGAAAATACACTTTTTTTAATTCTGTCATCAATCAAATGGATAATGTCATATCTGTTGCAAGGGCAGGCATGTAAAATTGACACCTGTTGCAATTTTAATTCAGAAAGCTTAGACATTAATCCTTTTGAATTGGTTTCTACCTTATTTGTTTAGAGAGAAACATTTGTGAGCTCATGAAATTCTAATTGGAGCAGCTTGTTTTCCATTTGTATGAACAAACAGCTTTGGTGGCCTTGTTCATGGAAATCTCCGAGACACTTAATCAACTTTACAAATACAGGGAGTGCTTATTGGAGCCATTTATGGAGGTCTCCAGACATCTTGCTAAGATGGTGGCAGAGCTATCTCTCTTTATTACTTTTACTTTGAATGGTAAAAGACATGACACCCTGAGGGAGAAAAAGTGGGGAAACTGATCCACTGGAGTGGCACCATCACCTGGTTGGCAAANATGATTTGTAAACACAGATTTGTAAACAGAGAAAAAAGTACAAGTCAGTTCTTCCCCTAGTATTTATATTCATTGCTCTATGTGAGAATTTAGACAATCTTCTCTATTAAGGAGTTCCGCCCTACAGCAAAAGTTCTCCTGTCTTGGCTTTCCAGGGAGCTGGTCCTGCTGCACCCAGAGGAGCAGCTCTTTGTCAGCTTGTGCACATTGCAGCTTCCAGGCTGTGAGTTGCATGCGAATGACAAATGCTTGGATCGACAGTGTAGGTACTTGGAGCCAACCCCAGGTACTGAGTCATATCATAGTGTCTCAATGAATGTGTTCTTTTCTTGTTGCTTTCCTCATTAAACGTAGAGCAAAGAGTAAAATGTAGTGGTTTTGTCTGCATTAAGAGCTAATCAGAACAACATTATTTTTGCATCCCTTAGGACCTGCTTTCACATTTATCCTTTACTTCTGATATTGGCTGAGAAATTCAATGTCATCTAACTTACATAACATTGCTTTTTCTAGGAAATAAATATATCTGTCCTGTAAATGCCTTTATAACTAAGAAAAGGTCACACCTTTAAACTTTTAAGAAGAGCGGCGTTACCTAGTGCATTCACAACTTCATTGCAGTGATTTGTTGCTATTTTTTAAACCTCAGACAAGTTTTGAAAGCCAACAGCCATATGAAATAGCAAAGACAAGAGTATAACAAGATCAACCATTCATTAAAAATTTCAGTATTTCTGAGAGCCCAGCTTCAGCGCCTTCATTTACAGTGCTGCAGGATGCCACTAGCGAAAGCATCTTCTCAGTATCTTCTGAAGTGAAATTATATGTATTATACCCATTGTTCAAGCGGAGAATTGAGGTACAACACTTTTAAGGATGCTTTCATAAAAGTTGTACTAAACTTTAAAAAATCACGGCTGAAATTGTTTACCTCTGAGTAGTCAAGACGACTGCATAACATCAGGGAATCCGCCTCAGGCTTCCTTGCTCTGTGCTGTAATTTGTTTGCCCTTGCTCAAATGTATCTGCATTCAGCAATACGCTGTAACACTTTAAGACACAGCAAGTTAACAATCTGTTTCATCAGCAAGATGAGGTTTGAGAAATCAGGGAAGGAGAGGTAAGAGGAAAATCCAGGTAACTGAATTGACTAAAGCAAATGGTGGATTTCAACAGCATCAGTAACAGCTGGAGCTAAAAAGTATTAGCAAAGTAATTATGTATTATTTTAGTTGTAGAAAGATAGCTGTGCATCCATTCACAGTGTTCTGATTTCACCCATAAACATAGAAGGAAGTGTTCAGAAGTGATCTGAGCAACAGTGGGAGATTGCTAGGTGAAGTGCAGGCTGAAAAAACACTAAACCTGGCTTCTCTCAGACAAGTAGAGTGATCCAATTACACAGGAATGTAAGGACTTCACTAAAGAGCAAGTGACATAGTATGGAAAGTGTTGTCTTAAGGAAATTAGCTGATCTTCCACATCCAGAGACGCCTGCCAGATAGCTTCCTATCCCTCCTGTATCTTTAAAAATGTCATATCAAAAAGTACAATACTCCAATCTGAGCAGGTATAAACCAGCAAGCTTCATGCTAAATTTCTCTATTATGGTAATAACCACCCATAAAACCACCCAACTGAAGAGAAATGCAGTGGAATAAGACCAAAAGTGAGAGTTTTTAGCCTACACAGTAATTGCAGACATGCTCTTGTCTGAAACTGGCACCCAGTCACAGTTGGGCACCTGGTGACAAAAGTTTACTTCAAAAGCTTATTGGAATAAATAAAACATGGTGATCCTGTTGGACATCTAACCAATAAGATGCTTTTCATCCAAAAGAGGGGTTTGTATATTAGTCAGCTAGATGAAAGAGCAAAACAAAGGGACCAGTAGTAAATAACATGCTATTGCTGTGGAATACTGTTTGTTTGACTTGCATTTCAGGTGAAGCGTTTTCTTCTGCTAAGCAAACAGAAGGCATAATCATGCTGATCTCTCTTACTAAAACACCTTACCTGAAATCATAGAGACCTTCTTTTTTGAGACTGGAAAGCAGGACTAAGGACAGTCTGGAAAATGACTCAGAGCCATGGATTTACCCAGAGCACACAAAACATGTACAGAGGAATGATTCATGGAAAGGTGACTTGTGGTAGCTTTGAGATCTGCCAGCCATGACTTGGCTTAGCCAATATCTTGACATAACTAGAAAAAAACAAAATATTTCTTCACCTTATCATACTAATTTTCAGTTGTTTCCAGGAGCCAACATGACAGCTAGGAATGGTTGACTGTAAGGGGACCCATAGAGGTAAACATGCCAGCAGCATGTAATTCAATAATTCCCCTGTGTGAAAGCTAAGTTTTTCAGGTTCCACCATGCTCAGGGATATTTCCTGTGGGTGATTTCATGCAAAAGGCTTTGCTGAAGCACAGAATGTGCCCACATTGAGCACACTGTTAAATGAGCAAAAGCATTTACTCAGTGGCTGTGGCCAATCCAAATATAAAATATCTTCTACTATATTTAATAGCTTGTGGAAGAAAACAATACAACAGAAAGGAATCTGATAATACATAATATGGAAGGGGCATCAGTATTTTTTGACATATTGCACACTGCATGCCAGGCAGTGCAAGAAAGGCATGTCACTCAGTGCTTCTGATTGATGAATGACATGGTGGCATGTCATAGCCAAAAAGCCAAATTGTCATATGCCTTCCACTTCACTGAGATGCCATACTATGGAAAACATTGTGGGAATGAATGGAAACCCCCACTGACAGCCAGATCTTAGTGGAAGATCTGCCAAAGCAAAAGGAAAGGCATATTTGGTCAATTTTGTTGTTTTATATACAGTGAGGTTTTTAGCTATATCCACTTTATGTGTGTAGAACAGCTAGACAAACATGAGACAGACTTTTAATGCATCTTCTTTCTCAGAAGTCATGTAACTCAGTAATCTACAGTTTGGACTATAGGACTTTGTTGCAAAATCCCATCATTCTCCTGTTGTGGCTCAGAGCCTACGTTATCATTTACAGAACTTAATATTTAGTCAATGAGATACAATAAACATGGAAGAAATAAACCAGACTAGATTTAGCGAAAGGAACTAAGAAGTGAACATTTTTTTCTTGTTGCAATCTATTAAAATGAGCATAGACTTGAAGGACTAGCAGTGGTATTAAAAAATAATTTTTTTTTAAATGTAAATTTACTATTTATCACATACAGCTCTGGTACAACAAAAATATACTGCCTGTTACAGACGCATATTCCAGACCTGAAAAAAATAAACTGATAAACTCTGCAGGAAAATGAGTCTCCTCTTTTTTTTCCCATGGGGCTTTGCTTGTATGGCACTCACACTGAAATCCAAATCTGAGCAAGGCTCTCTGCTTTTGTATACACTGGCACAGTCTGACTTGAAATAATCCAAGTATGAGAATTTGACCTGTACTGTTTGCTTTTATAAGGTCTGTACGTGCCTGTTTGGAAATTCCAGCATATTGGCAACTCTTCTACATCAAGGCAGAGTGTTATGTATGACCTTCATCTTGATTGATACTCTGGCAGTAGCATCTACCTGGGAACTAACCAGACTACGAAAATGCTAACATGGCTGGAGGCATTCATAAGAGTTTTACAAACAGCATCTCAATGAACTATATCACACAGTTAATAGTGCAGCAAATCAGAAATACTCCATGCATATCTTCCAGTGGCTATGTCCTCTTGAAAGAGAATTTAGTAAGAAAATCATGGGATGTGTTTCCAGTCCTTGAAATATGCCCCCTGCGTTCAGAAGAGTTTTCATCTCCCAAACACCTTCTAGAAATCCCTTGAAATAAAATATGTTCTTCCCAAAGTTTTAAGAAAGTCACTCATTTGTGCACCATTTGTGCACTTCAAAAGATAGAGGATAGCATCCAATTTCCAGAAGGATCTGTGCTTCCCTCAATGAGATCAAGATTTCACCCTGAGACCACAAAGCAACTTTGAAAGGCTCATATGTAGATAACAAAAACGTAACTGGACATGTAGAAATAGGAACATTCATATGTGCATTGAAATCTAAGTATTATGCAATAAAAAGGGTGTCAGTATAGGAACTCCATGCTTGTCACATATATTGAAGAGTGGGTATTACTAGAAGAGCGGGGGAACGAAAGCATAACAAAAGGCCTTCAGTACCTTAGAAATAATATTGTCTGGAAATGTAAATTTTCTTCTCAGGAGAGTTTAAGAAATTTACAGTGTATCAAAAGTATTTTTTAATAAATCTCACAGAAGCAGATTAAAAGGATGATATCTATGGTTTTAAAGATGTAATCTTTAAAAATCTGGCTGAGAATACAACAATAGAGCAGTGCCTCACTTTACAGCTGGTAGTAAATTATAGTTTTGTGAACAAAATCCTCAAATCAATATTTATACTGATAGATCTTGATGGCCTTCTAGGCAATATTCAGCTTTCTCTAACATGACCATATAGGATATAATCCATATGGGCTATGGATTCTAAAACTCATCTGCACTTTAAAGTTGCTAATACACCTAATAGAAATGATGTTGGTCTGTCAGTTCAGCATGGCTCAACACAGTGGTTTGTCCAGCACAATAGGTTTTGTTAGTTTGTCCCTCTCTTCTGCTATCTTTCTGTGTTTGTCTGTCCCTCAGTTTCTTTCTTCAAATTTCTTTGGCTTTCTCTGTGGTGTTAACTCTCCATTCTCTGCAAATGTGTTGGTTGCTCAATGCATGTTTATATTATGTACATTATGTATTTGGAATAAACCCCAGAACCCTACTATTTTTTCTCTCTTAAATGGATGCCAAGATTTCATTATTGGTTTACTAAAAGATGCTACACGTATTTGATGTGAATCAATCATATTCTGACATTCAACTTTCATAATCATTTCAATGAACTCTCTACATACACAGAGTAGTGCTAAGGTACAGATAAATGTACTCAGACCCTTTCAGAATTAAACTTTTAATTTTAATTGAGATTTTTTTAATTAGTAAATCCTTTTTATCATTGTAAACTGTTCTTCTTAGGCAAGGACAGAATATTCTCTGACACAAACACTCCAGATCTTCCTAACTTGTCTGCAAGGAAGATTAAGAAGTGCCTTGATATGACTAGGTAGAGGTAGATAAGGAAATTATGCTGCATGCATTGAAGACTGTGGCTACTGTTGTATTGTGCTGCACTTCAGGCTTTTTTGGAAGCAATGTCAGAATCATACCAAGAAGTGACAAAGAGAGGTGCCCGATTTGCTATTTGCTATTTCTATTTGCTATTTCTGCTACTACAGTTTATAATCAACACATAAGGAGATCCCTAATAGTGAATGTTGAAATGCTCTTTATTATCCTCCATTGGGACCCCTGACAGAGCATGACGGTAGCCACATGTGCCATCTGGAACTAGAGACTCTGGCCCTCCCAAGAGCACATTCTCCCCAGCTTGTCACAGGCACAGATCCCAATCACTGCCATTGGAGGACAACGTATTTTTGACTGTGGAAAGCAGCTGAGAATACAAATAGTTCTCTTTGATTCTGCACATTTGTTTGGCGCTGGGCTGGTTTCTTTCAGTTCTAATGATGTGACGAAACTCTCAAAATAGTCAACCAATCACTCTAGACTTGTGAAATGCATTTGGTTTTTTCAGAGTTCACAGGTTATTCTGAGTTGGAAGGGACCCACAGGATCATCTAGTCCAACTCTCAAGAAAACGCCCACCCAGGGATCAGGCCCACAAGCGTGGAACCACGGGCACCATGCTCTATCCATCCAAGACTCCCACCATCTAGACCATGTCGCTGAGCTCCTCATTGAGTCTTCCCTTTAACACCTCCAGGGATGGTGACTCCACCACCTCCCTGGGCAGTCCATTCCACTGAGAGATCACTCTCTCTATGAAAAAGCTCTTCCTAACATCCAGTCTAAACCTCCCCTGGCATAGTTTAAGGCCATGTCCTCTTGTTCTGGTGTTGTCAGCCTGAAGGAAGAGATTCATACCTGACTTAAACTTCCCCTCAGGTAGTTGTAAACAGCAATCAGGTCGCCTCTGAGTCTCCTCTTCTCCAGGCTGAATAACCTTAGTTCCTGCAGTCGCTCCCCATAGGGCTTGCCCTCCAGTCCCTTCACCATCCTTGTCACCCTTCTCTGGACCCTCTCAAGCAGCTCAATATCCTTCTTAAACTGGGGAGCCCAGAACTGGACACAGTACTCAAGATGTGGTCTGACCAGCCCCGAGTACAGGGGAAGGACAACCTCCCTAGTCTGACTGACCACACTGTTCCTGATGCAGGCCAGGATGCCATTGGCCTTCTTAGCCACCTGGGCACACTGCTGGCTCATATTGAGTTTCCTGTCAATCATTACTCCTAAATCCCAATGAAACCTCTGTGATCAGGATTCACACAGGTGTGTTCTCTGAGGACACAAATAATGCATAACTGCACAACCCGGATACAAAACATAACTAACCTAATTCCTTAGTATCACACAGTATCACAGTATAGATAAGGCTGGAAAGGACCTTGCAGATCATCTAGTCCAACCTATAATCCAACTAACCTATCCTCTACATCTAGATCATATCACTCAACACCTCATGCAGCCTACCCTTAAACACCTCCAGGGTTGGTGACTCAACCATCTCTGCAGGCAACCCATTCCAAATTCGGATCACTCTTTCAGTAAAAAGCCTTTTCCTAATATAAAGTCTAAACTTTCCTTGCTGAAGCTTGAGACTATGACCTCTCGTCCTGTCACCAGAGACGGAGGGGAAAAGATCAACCCCTGCCTGGCTACAATCTCCTTTTAGATAGTTATAGACAGCAATAAGGTCACCCCTGAGCCTCCTCTTTTCTAGGTTAAACAGACCCAGCTCCTTCAGCCTCTCCTCATACGGCTTATATTCCAGCCCCTTTACCATCCTAGTTGTCCTTCTCTGAACTCGTTCCAGCACCTCGACATCTTTCTTGAACTGAGGGGCCCAGAACTGAACGCAATACTCGAGGTGTGGTCTAACCAGTGCCGAGATCTTACTATCTTAGAAGATCTTACTGATTAGCTTTAAGATATATACTGAGCTGAAATGAAGAAATGAGGATTAAATATATGATAATGAAGAATCACAGATCAGTAAATGTCTATGAGAAGTGTCAAACCAGTCAACACTCATGCATTATATGATCAATCACTATCTGTCAATTTCTCAAACATTCCACATGGACACAGCAAAGATTCCCCACCAGTTCACTAAACAAATTCTTCCAGGGTAGCCCAACTGCAATGTAAGAAACTTGACAAAAAATGGTAAGCCACTAAATCTAGTCCAAATCTAACACTGATGTCCTTTGAGAAGCTGTGGGTGTCACTCCCTGCCCAGTGTTCACATCGCTGTAATCATGAAGAGAATACAGCAATTTCATCTCTACCTCACAAGACTTTGTTAAAGATGAATAATATGATTGCTGCAAACTCTGTTATTCATTAAAACAGGCACACAAATGTTCATTGTTAGCTAACTACTCGTTATAAGAACACCCTGATTGAAGGGGTAAATCTGATCTGTTCTAGGTATCTTTGCAGAGCACCACCAATTAATTTCATTATTTCAGAGTTATGACCTGCAAGCAGCATGCTGGGTGAAACAAGCAGCAGATTGAGCTCCCAGAGCAGCCTGACATCCACGTTAGTGTTTCTGAGTTTGTGCCCCCAAATGTTAGTTTGTAGCTCATTTTACTATTCAGTCTTCTTCTGTGTGCTTCTGGTGGGCATTCCAGGTTTAACCATGTGCCTTTTGAAAAGGTTCTCAACAGAAATTATAGCAAAATATTTTAAGGCATTAGACATGGAAAATATTTTTCTAATCTTGCATCACTATACCTTTTTTGAGAGAGGCAATGAACCTAGTGTTTCAATTATAGGTCTTACACAATTGGGCAACAGGCCAACAATTCCATCTGTGTATTCAAGCATCAGTAGCATTTGTTTAGCTATAAATTCAGAGATGGTGAATGCATTTTATTTCTACATCTCTAAATTTGTTAAAGGTTTGTGTTTGACAATATCTTTGAATACAATAAAATTATAAATAGTCATCTTGTGACTCCCCCACCCCCAAATTATTTCATATGGCAAAATAACAGTTAATCTACCCAAACCACAAGCAAAGAATTTCATTTCAATAACAGGATGTATAGTCCATGAAGTCAAGTAATCCTTACTCAATACAATTTTTGAGAACTTAAGCTGCCTCACATGGCCTAGCAATATTCTAATCCCAAATTTTTTTAAAAGGTATCTTAAATCTCCTTGTTTCATCATGTATAGGACAACACGTTTATCAAGTCCTGCTAAATTTATCCGTTTTGACAGCAGCATAGTCTTTTGCTTTTGGCAATATTTTATGACTTTCCTTTTCTGAGAGGTAGTCTACAGACTAATATCTGATAACACTGGTTACTAAGCATTTTGAAATTCTGGAAAGCAGGCATTCTGGATGTGCTTTTCCACCAAAGGTTTATATTCATAGCAATGTGTTCTTCCTCAAAAGGTTTGTATTTTAATACTCTGTCATACTTACATACAGAACCCAGTTGCATGAGCCATTTGGTATTACAAGAGTTTTGCTGGTTTTCAGAAATAAAATGCATTAGAAACTGATGTTTCTCCTTCAGCGGGCCCCCATTAATCTTAGTGCTCAATGAAGGCAAGACACCTCCCCTGTGGAGAAAACCTCCTTATGGATCACAGGTAGAGGATCTATTTATCATCCATCATGCACCATCCAAACAGATCATAACTCTTAGCATTGACTCAGAAAGACTAAGATTTGTTGTTACTTTACAGCTACTTAGATATTCAGTGAGTCATTTGCTACTATGCCATAATAACTAAAGCTTTCATTTATTTAATACAATGAGGAAGAATAGCAGCTAAATGGACCACCAATACACTATCACAGCAATAGATTTGTGCTATGTAGGACAAAATGGTTGCAAGACCTTCCTGTCCTTCCCAAATTAGAAAAAAGTACTGCTGCTGGCCAGCTTAGCCCTCTAGCACACAAGCTCAACCTAGCAGAGAGCTTAAGCACATGAAAAATTTAAAGTTTATAACCAGTTCCTTTGATTTCATTTGCAATGGTCACACTTGCAGATGTTATAGACACAGTTTGAATGAGTAACATTTCGTGTGACTCTAGATACTGGAGTTTATCTTAAACATCAGTGATCTGTTTTATAAAGTCACAAAAATTTGCATTTGCAAAAAACTGTGTATTTATTAAAAGAATTAATGTAACTTGATCTTGTTACTGAGTTAGCTTACAAGAGGTTTTTTGAATGTGCTGGGGTGGACTTGGATGAATCAAGCCTGAGCTTCTGTATTTAGCCCATGTACATCTCAGCAAGTCACTTTGTGTTCTCCTGTGTCTCTAGCAGATGGTACCAGCTGCCTGTCCTTTATAAGACAGCATTAACCACACTCCTGAAAAGCCTTTGCATTACTAATAGTCCTTCTTCTTCTCTGGTGTTTCTCTGTTACTCACATGTCAACAGCAAAGGCCAAGCCACTTTTGCAGTTCCTCTGGGAGAGGAAGGACCTCCTGTGCCCCTTCACTGATTCTCAGTCACTGTTGCGTAGTCTCACAGTATGAAAACTGTCTGGGGACAGAGAATCAGATTAATGCAGAACAGACACAGTCATCCTTCATCAGATATTTATGTTAACACCATAAATACTTACAAAAACAAAGACAACAGCAATTAAACCACTCCTAAGAAAAGTAAGCTTGATTTTATAGGACAAAATGTTAGGTTTTCTTCATCAACTCATCTGCTTTCTTCAGAATTTACAGCACAGACTAGAGAATAAAGAAGCATCACCTGTGAACATGTAAATAAAAGTAACATAATGTGATGACACTTGTGATGTGTTTGTTATATTCCAATATAATGAGTAAATAGTCCTTCATCCGTCACAGCATCATTAAAGGAAAAGTATGTGTTTCAGAAAGTTTAAAATATTGCCTTGAATTAACAGCAGACAGTATTAAGATTTGTTTTTCTGTATGCATTTACTGCATGATATGTGATCTTCCTCTGGTATATGCTTTGGAATGGAAAAAACCCAACAGTTTAAATTAGGCTTTTAGGGAGCATTAGCTAATTATAAGTTTTATAATCCCCTTCATTTAGAACTAGTCTCCAGTTTGTAATAGCTGATGTCATTCTCCAGCTGGCAATATCCCACATGGTCACTTACTGGATATTCTGTTTTTCCTATAAATACACATTAACTCTCAATTCTATTAGTTTATCTTAACAAAGTGATGATTTCTAGACTTGGATGTGA
Source organism: Pitta sordida (assembly GCA_013390025.1). Classification (NCBI taxonomy): domain Eukaryota; kingdom Metazoa; phylum Chordata; class Aves; order Passeriformes; family Pittidae; genus Pitta; species Pitta sordida. The sequence goes on from WEKX01028929.1 coordinate 69,404, forward strand.
TGGAGAAATGTTTTATGACATTCCAGACAAAACTTCGGTCGCAGAAGCATAAAAACTTTCAATTGAAGGGGATCTCCAGCAGTCATCTAGTCCAACCTTCTGCATAAATAACGTCAAAGTATCTCACAAATGTTTCAGAACATATACTAAAATGACATACATTAATTGCACTTAGCTTTCATAATTTCGTCTTAAAATAGTTGCTAATAGAGTGAGCCCCCGTTACTTGCGGGCTGTTGGGTCTGGTCCGCCTCCCGCGAGTTGTGAAATCCGCAAAGATAGTGAACCCACTCCGTAGTTGAGTATGCCATGCCCGTGGCCATGCCCCCTCCCCACATAAGGTCTGGAGGATGGTTCTGAGAGTGGGACTTGTCCCAGTTGTCTGGCTGTGTTACGCTGAGATGGGGCGCGGGGCACGGGACACAGAGCGTGGGGTGCGGGGGGCATGGGGCGCCATGG
>WEKX01028929.1:69903-80149 GCA_013390025.1 Pitta sordida
CACACATTTACACTAAACGCATCCCGGGCGCGCCGTGCCGGCTCCCAGCTGGGACCAATTTACATATTCGTGAGCAGACGGGGCCCGCTGTGCTCGCCCTGCAAGCAGCAAGGGGTGGGGCGGCAGCAGGGGCAGCTGTGCTCGCAGTGTGAGTAGCGAGACCAGGGGCTGAGCCGACTGGGGCCCCGGTACGTTCTGAGCATGCGCCGAGGTTGCACAGCTTGCAGAAAAATCACTCGCAAATACTGAAGCTCGCAAATAGCGGACCGTGAATACCTGTGGCTCACTGTATTTAATTTTACTTACTGATACAAATGTGGTAAATAATTAGAAGAACTAGTGTTCTCAGTAGTCTCTGGATGAAATAAATACACTTTCAGAATGGTTGGCCGTGTAGAAAAAATATGTAGGGTTAAAATACACAAAACACTAATGTACAACATATGCTGATGTTCAGTAAAATAATAGTGAAACAATAAGGGAAAATAACATATCTGAAGTCCAAACTCCTGCATTAGATGAGCTTAACCTTCCTACAAGGAGGCCAGGTTTTAGTGCAAAGGTAACAACAGCATCACATCGCCAATTAAAAAAACAAGAAGGATGTTGACCTGCTTGAGAGGGTCCAGAGAAGGGCGACCAGGATGGTGAAGGGACTGGAGAACAAGCCNTGGTGAGTTGGACTAGATGATCCTTGTGGGTCCCTTCCAACTCATAGTATTCTGTGAAATCTGTGAAATCTGTGAAAAATAGTGAATGGGAATCCAGTGGTTACTTATATGGCAGAGAGCAATACGATGGTGAGAAAAAGAAGGATCAAACTTCACTGAATATTAGTATCTCCAGCAAAATACATAATTATTATTGCAAAGGACAGAAATACTTTATTGCTACCATCAAGTGATTCTAAGACAACTTTTTTCTATGTAGCTGCATTAGAGGTACTTAAGGTGTGTAACTAAGGGATCCACAGGATAGAATTCTTATCCCACCAGGTTGTCCTGCACATACATTTCACAGGTTCACAGGTTATTCTGAGTTGGAAGGGACCCACAGGATCATCTAGTCCAACACCCAGTGAGTGCCCACCCAGGGATCGAACCCACGAATTTCCTTTCCATCTTCCCACATCTTCAGATCCAGACTGGCACTGTATTACTCTACACATCTTTGACATCTTTCTGCATCTCTAGTATACTTCTGTGGGTCCTCCAATTCTTGTTTGCAACTTACAGCCTCTTCAAAGACTCTTCACAATATCTGGTTCAGTTTCTAAAACACAGAACCCAAGATATCTTTATTTAGAAATATTTGCTTGTCACTTCAAGAAGTTGTCAAAAATGATGTTATTGAGATCATCTGAGTGGTTTTAATCTTCCACTAAAGAAACAAAAGAATATAGTCCTTTTAAATAAGAGTGGGCATTTCTCAAGACTCTGCTATTGGGAAGCATGGAATTGGTAGAAACTGCAAAGAAACTGACAGAATGTGAATTCTTCACAAAAGTAGTATACGTAATTTCAATTTCTTACTGTCTCTCCTGCCAGGTAAAGATGTTTTTCAGAGCTGAAGTGAAATAGCTGGGAGACTCTGTCATGGTCTCTCACATCCCTGCTCTGTCAATCTGCAATGGGATGGGCAAGGGCCAGAGACATGTTAAGGTATAAGGAGTTTTTTCTGGAATTTTTTCTTCTCTGAAGAGGTAGGAGCATGAATGCACTTGTCTCCATACACCAACACTTGCTTTCTGCCTGTTGTCAGGCTGAAATCAACTTGCTGGATTCTTTCCTTTATTTCAGTCTGTTTACATTGTTTCAGGTTTTCAAGGCCATCTCTGGGGAAAAAAGGGCTGTAAAGCTTCTTATTTTAAACTGAGACTTGCAGTCTACTCTGTTGACCCGGGACTCACACAATTCTCTCTGACGCTTTGGGAATATACCAGTTTATTTTTTGTAGCCTCTCTGAGAAGATTAGGTACTAGGTAGTACGGATAAAGTGTGGTTTCATGAGATCAGGGAGCATGGAATATGTGGTTAATCTAAACTGCAACAGAAACTAAGGGAAACAGAGCAAGTATTTTTACCAGAACTTTGCAAAAGCAGATATTTGTTTAAGAATTTGAAAAGATATAATTATTTATCCATTAAAAAACAACTAATTCCCCCTCTCTCAGAAAGGTGTTCCAGTTTTCTAGTGACTTTTGTGACTCTCTGTTGGACCCGCTTCCATAGCTTCATGTTCTCTCTGTGATGGGAACCTCAGAGCTCGATGCAGTACTTCAGGTGGGGTCCCATGAGAACAGAGGAGTAGAATCACCTCCCTTAACCTGCTGGCCACTCTTCTGATGCAGCCCAGCGTATGGTTGGCTTTCTGGGATGCAAATGGACATTGTCATGACATATCTAGATTCTCATATACCAGCACCCTCAAGTATTCCTTGGCAAGGCTGCTCTCAATCCCTCCATCCTCCAGGTACACAGTAAGAGGGATTGCCCTGACCCACGTGCAGGACCTTGAATTTAGCCTTGTTTAACCTCTTGACATTCTCATGCATCTTCTTCTGGAGCTCTTCCAGGTCTTTTGAATTACGTCTTCTCCTTCAGGTTTGCCAACCTCTCCACTCCTCCTGGTGTCATTTGCAAACTTGTTGAGGTTGCACTTGAGGTTTCACTGTGTATGTCATTGATAAGAACATTAAAGTGTACTTGTCCCACTACAAACCCGTGAGGGACACCAGTTGTCATTGATGTGCACCAGGACATTGAGCCATTGACCACTATCCTCTGTGTGCTACTGTAGCCCAACCAATTCCTCATTTTTCATTCATCAATACATCCACCCATCAAATTCAGCATTTTCCAATATAAAGCAAAGGATGTAGTGGGGAACTGTGTCAAAGGCCTTACAGAAGTCCAGATAGATGACAACGATGACTCTTCCCTCAACCACTGATGTAGTCACTCCATCCTAGAAGGCCACTAGGTTGTTCAGGCAGAACTTTCCCTTGGTGAAGCCATGGTGGCTATCTTGAATCACCTCCCTGTCCACATTGTGTCTTAGCATAGCTTCCATGAAGATCTCTTCCATGATCTTCCCAGGTGGTGAATCTGACAGGTTGGTAGTTACCAGGGTGTTTCTTTATACCTTTTATAAAAATGGATGCAATACCTCCCTTTTTTCCAGTCTTCTGGGACTTCACCTGACTGCGATGATTTTTCTAATCAAGGAGTGTGGCTTAGCAACTACATCAGTTAGTTCCCTCAGGACTCTGGGATGTATTTCATCATCCCATTTGCTTCTGTATGTTCAGGTTCCTCAAGCAGTCACAAACCTGATCTTTTACCACAGGAGGGGTTTTGCTCCCCTTGTCCCCATCTTGCAATTTAGATACTCATACAACTTGCACTATGGCAAAATAGAGGCAGAATATCCAGCCAGTAATATAGTAAAAAAAGCTTTGAATTAGGATTTAAGCAGTATTTGATGAAAAAAGTTTCAAAAATACTAAAAAAAGCAATAACCTTTTCAGTAACCGTATACACCATTTGGTTTTGTACTGCTGTTTTGATAGCAGAGTTACTGCTTTTATACCCACTATTTCAGAAGAAATAATGACTTTTAGTGCTTCATCATCAAGAAAAGAAAAAAAAATCCTTCTCAAATTTCTGTTGCTCCTATTTTTCACTATCGACTCTTTCAGAGGACAAGAAACAAAAAATATTCTGAGGTACTTAATGCAATTTACAATCAAACACAAAGTTTCTGTAGCATTTTGACAAAAAACCTAGTATCACAAAATGTTTTCAGACAACAAACTTACCCTACAGAAACAGTTATGTTAGAAGACATCTCTGAATTGTCCTATTTTACCCATGTCTGAAGTTAGAAGTCTTCAGGTTGTTATTGCTGTTCCTTCACTGTCCCCAAGCCAGCAGCAGAGGGCACAGCTCCCTTCTTAAAGCCTCCAAGGAGGCTTGGAGTTTGTCTGTGACTATGCTTAATTCTCATTGAAGTGTTTTCTACCAGGAACAATGTTTTAATTAAAACAACACACTTTCAACAGTCAGTGACACCTCTGAAAGAAGGCATTTCTCTTGTGCTATTTATCTAGCAGGCAGTTCTGCATAAAATCACAAAATCTGGTTATGCCAAATGCAACTTCCATAATAAAGGTGTTATCTGAGATAACTGAAGTATCAAAGAATCATAGAAGCAAAGAATATTCTGAGTTGAAAGGGATCCATAAGGGTCATCGAATCTAGCTCTGAAGTGAGTGGCCCATGTGGGGATCAAACCCACAAACTTGATGTCATTAGCACAATGCTCTAACCAGCCAAGTTAATCATTGTGGGAATGGCTTGAGTTGGAAAAGATTTTAAAGATCATCCAGTTCCAAATCCCCTCCCATAGGCAGGGACATCTTTCACTAGACCAGGTTTCTCAGGGCCCTATCCAACCTGACCTTGACTTCCAAGGATGCGGCATCCACAACTTCTCAGGGAAACCTGTTCCAGTGCCTCACCACCCTCACAGTAAAGAATATCTTCCTAATATCTAATCTAAACGTACCTTCTTTCCATTTAAAGCCAGTCTCCCTTGTGCCATTGTCACACACCCTTGCAAAAAGAACTAAAATTTTTGGAAAGACAAAACTGGAATACATTTGGTTACCTTGGACAAACATCTGCTCCACACACACATGCAGCTCCAGACGTACAGCTCAAATTGATTCTCAAGCAATAGCAGTGAGATATATATGTATGTATGTAGATATGGGTATATCTATGTGTCTCTCTATAGATATACCCAGCAAAGCTACATTCAAACTGTTCAGCAGCTCCAAATGGTGGACACAAATGCTGAAAATGTATCATGCAGGTAACGATTTTCAGCAGTCTCATGGCAGACAGATACAATTTTCAGCTTCTGGTCTTAAACATTGCGGTCTGTGGATTCTTCCAAATGTGAAAAACAAACAAGAAGACCAAGCCTGCATGCTGAAAACCCCTAATGTAAGGCAAGTAAAGTGTACCAACATAGTAGTCTGTCTATGAGAAAAAGACAAAAACGTGTAAGTACCCCAACATTTCTCATACATTTAATGTGTGTCAATATAACTGTAAATAATAAAATTTGTATTTATTACTATTCCAAGTCCACCTATAGTTCTCTGCTGGTATCTAAATATTTTAGTTGCAATTCAATATATTCCCTGAATATGAAGTGCATAATGGCAACTATAAAGTTTTGGTTGCATTTGCTAGAAAAGTATGGACTACAAATTCCTACTACTCAGCTACAAGAAAAGATTACAAATGCTTCATTATTTGAATACAAGTTTTTTCCTCTTGCTTCAGACTTTGATTGTTCTTGTAAGTAGGACAGGGAACTATATGACAGATCTGTTTTGGGTTTTTTTTAATAGATTGATCTACTATCTTAAAATAAATGCTCAGTTAATATTAAAAGCATAAAACTGTAGCCCATAACAAATAAACCTCCCCAGTTAAGATGACACTTTTTGACTCACAAGGAGGGCCCAGGTTTGATCCTATCCACAATAACCAGCCACACAAAAACGGAGCTCTATCTCTGCCACTAGCAAGGCCTGGTGCAGAAAGCAGGTGCAAGGTAATATGAGACAATAGCTCTTTCCCAGCCACTGGGGTCCTATTACCCCACCCTTTATGCCATAGGCCAGTATTTGCTACCTTTTATTTTACTTTTGAGGTGACCGTTATCTGTTGCACACTGTGCAATACTTTGCACAAGGATGGCCAGAACTTCCTCCGTTCAAGCAATGCCTGACAACTTGGAAGTGCCTTCCTTGTTCACTCAGGTTCACAGGTTATTCCAAGTTGGAAGGGACTCACAAGGATCATCTAGCCCAACTCCCAAGCGAGCGCCCACCCCAGAACTTCCATAATTTTGCAACTTTTCTCCCACTAGTTTATTTACAATAGCTTTACAGGAAGGTTATCTAATAGAATTTATTTAATTTTGACTAGAGCATTATAAATAACAGTACCTTGATTCTCTGTAAACATAAACTGAAAAAAGATCCCTATGAGAGCTTGTGAAATGTTTAGCAAAAATATTCGTAGGACTTTTTTTTTCCCCACAAATCAATTGACTATCCAGATCTGTAGTATTTGGAACTTACAAAAGTTTTCATTTGAAAGTTTTTGTAATTTAATATTTTTCAGAAGAGTTTTATGGAGTTTTTCTGACTAGTGCCCTTAAAATAAGATTATTTTACATTAATTCCTATACTATGCTCATTTTTAATGTCATACTCTTAAATAAGGTCAATAGGTGTCCTGCTAGGCATAAAACTAGACATATCTATAGTGTTTTGCAGTTTCAGAGCTTTAGACATTAAAACTTTGTACACATTCATCTGGAAAGCCAGAGATCTACTTCTATTTATATTGTGAAGGTTTTGCCAAGGATATCACATTTCATTAATCCCATTTTCCTGGAAAGGTGCTAACACTTTCCCTGTGGAGTGTAGATAGCCTAAAATGTGTGGACAATAATCAGTGGCTAATGGAATACAGGGTTATGTTTTAAGAAGCATATTACCACCCATGATCCTCAGCCTTCCTATGCCCTGTGCTGTTGAGACATTTTTGTGGTTGCTGTCTCAATAATTTAGTCTCACAGTTGTAATGCCTTAGGAAAACATGACAACAGATAGACTCCAAGTGCAATAGAGGAATGCACAAGAGCCACGAAAATCACATTATTTTAACTTACAAATTTACTTCAATCCCGTTGCAATTTGTAAAAAGCTTTTATTTTGGAAAAATATTTCAGTGCTCTTTGAGTTCAGGCATTTCCTTCTAGCATGAGATTGCTATAAAAAAAGCCTTGAAGTGGGTTTTGTCAGCTAGAAAAGGGATCTGAAAGAAATTACCCAAATGGAAAGAGCTGTGCAACAAGCACTAAGATACCAGCCACCCTTCCTAAACTGACTTTGTTTAAAGTCAAACCTAATTTCTTTTTCATCTGAAGAAAGGTTAAGGATACAACCACATTGTAACTTCAAGAATTAAAACACTTGGGAAGTCTATTCGAAGAAATGCTGGATTCTTTTCCTTTGAATCCTGGTTCATGAAGTCTTCATGCAGTCAAGAGCTCCTTCATAACATTAAACTTACATTTTGCATTCATGCAGAACAAAGAAAAAAAAGGCTTCAACAGGTTTTATTTAAAGTTGTAAGAACTACCAGCTTAGACTTTAATTAAGAAACACTAGTAATTAAAGATTTTAAGAACAGTGATAGGATCATAGATAAAAGCTGAAGTACACTTAGGCAGGTAGAAGCAGAAGTAATGGGAGGAATCATAAGCTAGTTGTGTTGAGTTTCAAGAAGCAAACCAGTTGTTGTGTCAGTCACACACAGTCTGATGTATTAAACCAGAGGTCTAGAATTACTTTATAGCCAGGCTGATGAGACAGTAAAAAGGTCAGAATTCCAAAATCTTGGCTGCTCTTCCAGGAGATCATTTTACTCAATCTCTGCCATGCTTACCTTGCACAGAAAGAATATTTTTCATAATCATAAAATTGACATTGATTATCTGATTGAGCAAAAGATATGGCAATACAATAATCCCTCTCTACTTCGTGGTTCACCATTCGCGGGTTCAACACATTGCCGGGTTTTTTCCCCATCTTTACTAGCTTTACCGTATTTACCAGCTTTACCGTATTTCCCTTATTTACTGCTACTTTGCAGATTTCAGTTATCGCAGCATCTTTCTGGAACTGACTCCCCATGATATTTGAAAGATTACTGTATTTCCATATAATATTCCCATTGCATTTGTGTAACAAGGCATGATTTGTATTTCCTTAAGCTGTTATTCCTAAAACTTCATTCTGTTCTTAGAAGATTCACAATTATCTTGCCTCACACTTCTGTATTCGTCACTGAATTTCTTTATATTACATTGCTCCTGTAATGCACTATCTCTTTCACACAAACCATAAACACTTTTTCAAATCTCTATGCATTAGTTCTGTTTAACTAGTCACTTTCTTTTTCAATGTTTCAACTGAGTGTTCTTGTCCATAGACAGAAAGTCTTTGATATTATCTATATGTATAACTAATCCACAGTAACCAACATAGTCTACAGATAACTGGTGGCAAACAAGGAACTGAGGGGTCTCTTGCTCATTCACCCTGCTATGAGTGTGAACAACTGCAGCTGATTTGGTGCTCTGACACTTATAGCAGAGAAGAAACAATATTCTAAAGGAACAATGATAATTGATATGGTTTCTGGTTAAAAGTCAAGATTTCTCTCCTGCATAAAACACATTCTGTTTCAAAACAGTTCTTTAAAGAATTTATAAATTTTACTGATGGCTACTAGATCCCCCCACAAATAAGTTCTAAGAGTTCTGATTCTCAAAATGAAGTCATGAACTCTTTTGTCCAAGATACCAGACTTATCTCTCCCTCCAGGACTCCCAGCAGTCCAAAGGGATAGGCATGAAGATAAGAGTACATGTTACATGTAACCTTGTAACTTGGAATTAAACTACAAATCTTGCAGCAGAAGAGAGGTTGAAAGTCCTGAGTGCCCAGAATTAAGGTGGCTTTTGTGGGGGGTCCTGGACTTCTTGCTGCACAGCTCCATTCTTGGTCTGGTGCTAGGTTGTGTTTCTGAAGCCTGAAAACAGGCACCACCAAAAACCTGAGTCTTTCAGTGCTGAACGTGTTGGCCATTTATCACAGCCATTCCAGACCATGGCAGCCTAAACAGCAGCTGCACCCCTTGTCCCAAGATGGGGCTGAAGGCTTGGTGCAAACCTGGCTACTGACTGGAGAACCGCAAGTTAATAACTGGCCAAGTCCAGCACACCTAATATTTCCATCATCAGATGGATTGTTTTACTTCTTTGGTTCTCACATAGTTTACATAGCAAGGTTGCCCAAGGACCATAAACTGTGCACACTTCTCTTCAAGAAGAAATTTCATGACATCATGAAAAGCTGGTATCATTTTAGTAACCTGACTTGGATCAGAGACTAAGCAGGTGAAGTTGACTCTCAGCAGAAGTTTGCAGTGGTAATTTTCCTTTGAAAATTTTCTATTTTAATGAAGCATAATTTCTGAACAACCAAAAAAAATTAAAAGGAAATTGCAATCCACCTATAACTGAGACATACCTGAAAGCTACCATATTCTTACACATCAATGCCACAAATTTTTCAGGTTAAAATGCTACTTGCTCAATGGTATCTTAAACTCCTGACGTCAGCTGCGGACATCTGCGAAGGCAGATATCACTAGTTTCCTATTACTGAGAATAGCCTGTAAGAAAAACAGGAAAATGTCAACAGGGGCCAGTTTTGCAACTCAGGATGACAAGGCAGGGCTTACATAATCTATGATAAATGTTATTTTATATAGAAATAATTACTCTGTACACTCAATTCAAATGGTTACAAATACAGATATGTAATACTATAACTATTTAACTATCCTGCAGTACTTGTAAAGGTTCTAACAATGCAATCCTGCTTTTAAGCATGTATGAGACAGAGTTCAAGCCATGCAAAATCCCATATATGTTAGCAGAACTTAGCTTTAAAACAGAGTCAGGTATCAGTCACAAAAGGTCGTCTTGAAGATTCCCAGCAGTAAAAAAACGCCTGCAGATCATTCCCAAAACATTTGAAGCTGGTGGGACTTAGTAGGTTTTGGACATCCTTTCTCATTGAGAGCATTGCTAGTTGTATTAATGTAATATTTAACTATTTCATTGAACACTGACATTGGTTGTTTTCCACTACTAAAAGCTCCAGAGACTGAGTATTTTTTAGTAATTATCAAAATCAATGTTCTTAAATTCACATATAGATTTCTTAAATCATTGACATGGATTTTCAAAAACTCTGTGCATCCATTGCTTTCTGTGTAGTCTTCATTTTTGCACCATAATTATCTTTTGGATTATTTATTGTAAAGGTCTTTGGACAACTTTTAGACAGTTAGAATGATTTATATTTTAATTTGGTATCCAACTCATATCTGTCTTAATATATGTACTGAATCAAAAAGTAAACAGAATGCAAACCACACTATTTACTTATTACAATTCTTCATCTTTCTCACAGTTTCTTATGCTTTCTGAAATCATATGGAAACATAGGTTGGTCAGAAATTCCTACTGTCTTTACTGTTTAAGCAGGCATATAAAAGCTCAGATGTAAGCTAGAAATTCA
>WEKX01028930.1:20691-53182 GCA_013390025.1 Pitta sordida
CTCGCCTCCCCCCCTCTCCCCTCCCGTCTCTTCTCCTCTCCCATTTTGTTTCTGAATCTAGAATAGATGTATTGGGTAGGTAACTGGTAGAGATATCTGCTTCTCTGTTCTCTGTGTGATGCCTCATATAGAAAGGTTGTGGTCATTACATAACTCTAGTGATGAATCTTCATCTTAACATAGAGTAATAAGTAATAAGAAAGATTGCAGGCGTTTGCTCCCTCCATGGTGTTATCTCCTCAAACATGTTCCTTTCTGAGATGACAGGCAATTTAAATTCGGTCCCATGGTAATAACCAGGGTGTAAAAACCTGTTTCATAAAGGTTCTACAGTTCCCATTTTTATGTTGGTAAAACCAGAAACTTCATGTAATTGTAGGAGTTGTTCCCACTTTTCTATGAAATATATGTGTTCTTCATCGCTAACTTAAGTACCAGGGCACTAAGAGATGACATTTTGTGGAACCAAAAGGTATTTTATATCATTTACAGAAAGCTTTATGGCTTCCTCTGAGTCTGGCTTTATTGAATTTGTGATGAGGATGCATGACTTTAATACTAAAGGGACATGAAGGCAAGGCAAGTTGAAATAATTTTTAAATGCCTTTAAACTTTCATAACATAAATATTTGCAATTTCCTTGGCATGTGAAAAATTTATGAAATGACATAATACCAAAGGATGTGGTGTACTTTACAGTTATGTAAAGTTAGTTGGCCAGAAATAGGGTTTCCGCTATATAGACATTATACTGTAAAACAAAACCTGACCCAGATACAGAATCACTGAATCAAAGAATAGTCGGGGATGGAAGGGACCTCTAGAGATCATCTAGTCCAGCTCTCCCTACCAAAGCAGGTTCTCCCAGAGCAGATTCCACGGGATCAACTCCAGGCAGAATATCTCAAAAGAAAGAGACTTCACAAGCTCTCCAGGTAGCCTGTTCCTTGGCTCTGTCACACCTACGGTAAGTCCCTGTCAGTCTTTTCCAAGCTAAACATGTCCAGGTCCCTTAGCCTTTCCTCATAAGAGAGATGTTCTTGTCCTGTAATTATCTCTGTAGCCCTCCACTGGACCCTCTGTAGTACAGTGATCCCTGTATATTTGCAGCTCACATATCCATGTATCCAATTAATTGTGATTGGATTTTCAGTGAGTTGTGAGACCGCCCACGTGCGCAGAATGTCCTGAACACCGGATTTTACAGCCGGGAAGTACCAAAGGGCACTTCCCCCACTTTAATGAGGTGCTACAGTGCGAGCCCCACTCCAAGAACCGCCCCTCCAGATCTTATTAGTGGAGGGAGCGTGGCTACAAGCGGGGAGTAGTTGAATATTCATGGGTTTGGTATCTTCATGGATTTCATAACTCGCAGGACCTGCCCAGACCCGACCTCCAGCGAATTTCAGGGGATCACTGTAGTTCCTTGTTTTTCTTGAACTCATAATCCCAGTAGTGCACACAGTATCACAGAGGAGGACTTGTTAGGGCTGAGTAGAGGGGCAGGATCACGTCCCTTGGCCTGTTGGCAATACTATTCCTAATGCATCCTAGGATACCATTGGCCTTCTTGGCCACAGGGGCACACTACTGACTCATGGACAGCTTGTTGTCCTCTAGGGCTCCCAGGTCCTTCACAGAGCTGCTTTCCAGTAAGTTGGTCCTGTACTTGTGCAGGGAGTTATTCCTCCTCAGGTGCAGGACTCTACATTTGTCTTTGTTGAACTGCATGATGTTCCTCTCCACACAACTCTCCGAACTATCCGGGTCTCANTCCATCCATCCATCCATCCATCCATCCATCCATCCATCCATCCATCCATCCATCCATTCCTGACACTTGCCATCTCCAAACTGCCTGAATATGGCCAATGTGAGTACTAGCAGGTCTAAGCCAAACTATTCCAGGGAACATGTTTGTAACTGAGCTCTGGTCAATTGCAGAGCACATCTTAGGCCTGCAACTCTTTTCCTTTTCCTTTTCCTTTTCCTTTTCCTTTTCCTTTTCCTTTTCCTTTTNAAACTTTCATAACATAAATATTTGCAATTTCCTTGGCATGTGAAAAATTTATGAAATGACATAATACCAAAGGATGTGGTGTACTTTACAGTTATGTAAAGTTAGTTAGCCAGAAATAGGGTTTCCGCTATATAGACATTATACTGTAAAACAAAACCTGACCCAGATACAGAATCACTGAATCAAAGAATAGTCGGGGATGGAAGGGACCTCTAGAGATCATCTAGTCCAGCTCTCCCTACCAAAGCAGGTTCTCCCAGAGCAGATTCCACAGGATCAACTCCAGGCAGAATATCTCAAAAGAAAGAGACTTCACAAGCTCTCCAGGTAGCCTGTTCCTTGGCTCTGTCACACCTACGGTAAGTCCCTGTCAGTCTTTTCCAAGCTAAACATGTCCAGGTCCCTTAGCCTTTCCTCATAAGAGAGATGTTCTTGTCCTGTAATTATCTCTGTAGCCCTCCACTGGACCCTCTGTAGTACAGTGATCCCTGTATATTTGCAGCTCACATATCCATGTATCCAATTAATTGTGATTGGATTTTCAGTGAGTTGTGAGACCGCCCACGTGCGTAGAATGTCCTGAACACCGGATTTTACAGCCGGGAAGTACCAAAGGGCACTTCCCCCACTTTAATGAGGTGCTACAGTGCGAGCCCCACTCCCAGAACCGCCCCTCCAGATCTTATTAGTGGAGGGAGCGTGGCTACAAGCGGGGAGTAGTTGAATATTCATGGGTTTGGTATCTTCATGGATTTCATAACTCGCAGGACCTGCCCAGACCCGACCTCCAGCGAATTTCAGGGGATCACTGTAGTTCCTTGTTTTTCTTGAACTCATAATCCCAGAAGTGCACACAGTATCACAGAGGAGGACTTGTTAGGGCTGAGTAGAGGGGCAGGATCACGTCCCTTGGCCTGTTGGCAATACTATTCCTAATGCATCCTAGGATACCATTGGCCTTCTTGGCCACAGGGGCACACTACTGACTCATGGACAGCTTGTTGTCCTCTAGGGCTCCCAGGTCCTTCACAGAGCTGCTTTCCAGTAAGTTGGTCCTGTACTGGTGCAGGGAGTTATTCCTCCTCAGGTGCAGGACTCTACATTTGTCTTTGTTGAACTGCATGATGTTCCTCTCCACACAACTCTCCGAACTATCCGGGTCTCACTGAATGATAGCACAGCACTCTGAGGTATCAACCACTCCTCCTAGTTCTGTATCATCAGCAAACTTGTTGGGGGTGTACTCTATCCCCACATCCAGGACATTGATAAATAATTGGAACTGCAGCCGCTCAAGAGGGCACCGGTATTGGTAAGAATGAGCCAAGAGCGTATTCAGCAACACAGCTGAAGTGCATGTACACCAATGCACGCAGCCTGGGTAACAAACAGGAAGAACTGGAAGTTATGGTGCATCAGGAGGGATACAATATAGTTGCTGTAACGGAAACATGGTGGGAAGAAGAGCATGACTGGAGTGCCACATTGGAAGGCTACACACTCTTTGGAAGGGATAGGAGAGCACGTAGAGGTGGGGGGGGTGGCCCTATATATTAAAGCAACCTTAGATACCATAGAAATTGACATCAAGGACAATAGGGAAATAATCCAGACAATAGGGAACTATTCCTGGGACTGAAAGCACCAGTCTTGCACAATGACCAGTTTTCAGTTTGTTTTTTTTCTTGCCAGAAAAGAGTCATTTTATGTATTTCATATTTCTACCCAAGTCTTACTGCCTGAATGACAACAGCATTACTGAGATGTGAAATGGATAGCTGTGATGGATTGCTTGAGCAACAGAGCCAGTATGGTGAGAATACCAACAACCTACACAGAGAGATAAAAGACAGAGCAGGAACCAGCATATGGCTAGGATGCGCATCTATAAAAAATGTTTGTCAAGCACCAAAGAGAAGCTCTAGAGGGTCATTTTATAGACACATTTTATGCACTGGTTTTTGGTTTTTCAAAGATTCACCACAATTTTCCGTGTGAATCCAGGTTGCAGAAAAAGGTAGCAAGGAGTTATATGTGAGACTTGGCCCATGGATTCTGGTTTAATTTGGTAATTGGTGTCTAATGAACAGGGGAAATTCAGTGATGTAAGGATAAGTATTAAAATTAAAGGTCAAGCAATTTCCTGTTTCTTAGAGTCTCACAATGCTGCGGTGTGTATTGCCCTAACTCTTCATTCCTTAAGTTTCTCAAAGAATATGAGGATAATTGCTGGTCCCCACAACAAGAAATCCCTGACCCTGTGCCATCTCTTTGACATTCTATATTCACAATTATTTCTCTGTATTTCTCACAAGCACTATTTTTCAAACTTATAACAATACACTTAGACATGCTGTACAGTTATTCTGTTGTGGTTTGCTTGTTTAATTACAGAGTTTGGAGAAATCCAGTTCCATGAAACTTTTGTTCTTCAGTCTAAATGACAAATTAAAGCAAGGTGGAGGGGCTGATTGACAGACCATCCTGCAGACAAATCCAGCAATGGTCAAATAAGTGATATATTCAGCTTATTGGTAAGTAAAATATTGCAACTGGGAAAGGCACTCTGCCGCTTAGACAAGCCGAAAACCAGAAAAGGTCTGGGGGCTGTCGGTCTTCTCTACACGTATTGACCTTAGCATATAGTGATGTAATATTGTAATATCCAGCCTATGCATAGGCAAGGGAATGCTCAGGAGGCAAGGACCCTACAGCCATCACACTTTAGAAGATGGATTTTAACATGTAGAAGTTAGAGCATTTTCTTACCGCTAGGGTATTTCTGTAGGGTTTTTGATGAAATGCCTTTAAGAACAAACGCTTTGCTCCAGAGAACAGCCATGCTCATAGTCCTTGTCCTGACTTCCCAGAATCTGACCCATGCGAGTGGGTCACCAAAGCTTTCTCTGAACTGGAGCTGTGGTGGTGTCCAGCTTCTCTTCCGGCATGTTACTCAAGAACAGTATACAGGTTATAGCGACTAAGGCCCTTGGGTATTCACATTAGCACCATTCACAAAAACAATATGATAGAATATATCAGTGTCAGAGTATTTGATTTTTTTTTCTTTTTCAAAGGGGAACATGAAATGAATTTCTGCAGTGTTTTTCCTTGTGACTGTTTATGACTGTCAGATTTCTGAGTTTAGAATGTTAAAATAGGTTAGTAAAAGCGACACATTTAATTGGCCAATCCCTATCCTAGAGTAGGGCAATTGGACTAACTGTGCTGAGTACTGCTAACTCCTGCAACTTAAGTGGGTCCATGCTCATGGCTGCATTTTTTTGCATGCATATGCAGTTCACTNGGGGAGCCCAGAACTGCACGCAGTATTCAAGATGGGGTCTGACCAGCGCTGTGTACAAGGGGAGGACAACCTCCCTGGACCGACTGACCACACTGTTCTTGATGCAGGCCAGGATGCCATTGGCCTTCTTAGCCACCTGGGCACACTGCTGGCTCATATTCACTAAAGGCACAGTGATATATAACTTCTGCAGCCTTGTCAGTTTGGGGAGTTTCCATGATATTGTTAGTACTTCAGGTGAGGAACTGTTGGTCTTTTTGTGGCCAACACCAGTCCCTCCAGCTCCTCTGCAGAGTTTGTCTACCCACAGACAGTACCAGGGGCAGTGGGCACTGTCAGCACAAATGACAGTTCTGTGCTTGAGCTTGCACTGCCACAACCAAACTCATGGATGATTAAGAGCAGGGTAAACTGTCCAAACACAAGTTATGATACCCTTGGATTTAGATCACCTTTTATGAGAAGGCAGGGGCTGCTTTGCATCAGCCGCTGATGGGGACAAAGCTTACGTAGTCACAAAGTCTTAGCTCATGATACTGATGTTACCATGATGACCAAAATCAGAGTCATTATTAGAAGATGGCATATGACCCTTACAGACAGAGAGACTGTATAGTGACAGTGATATAGTGCCTTGCTGTCCAGAGGCATAGAGCTCACTGAAATCAATACCTGTTAGTTATCTGACCACCTCTGAAGATCTGAGCCAATGTACTTTAATGTTTCATCAGTGCAGCAAGAGGAGCTTTTCCTCTGAAAAACAAGAACAGAGGCTCCCACTGAGTGTTAATAATGTCTCATTATGCCTGCTGACTTTACATAAAAAGTGCTCAGACCATCTGCAGGTGGACAGCAGCACAAATCTTACTGGATCTGCCCAGGAAATGTGGTTTTCAGTCCATTGGATACTGCTGCTTCACATCGATGCTGCTTTCACTTCTCCTTATTACAGCAGTGATAAACTGTCAGGCTTACCAGCAAGTTCTTGTCAAAGGTGCAACTAGAATGTGAATTTAAAAATCACTTTTTTCAATCCTACTCTAAAGTTATCTATCAACATACATTGTAATCATTGTTATCTCAAGAGGAAATGCTATACTGGAATTAATGGCTCAAATAATTTTTCTCAGTATTTAATTTGGCTGACAGTCACAGCTCCTGTTAACTATATCATTGCTGTTGAGGCTTGTATTGGAAAATCATGTTATGTATTACCATTTCAAGATAATCAGCATTAACTCTATGAATTCAGGGGTTGAGGAGGGCAGAGTTCCATACACTAGAGTAACTGTGTAACATACTGCATTGCAGCAAGACAGCTAATAACAGTGCAGCAAAGCACATTAGCTGTCAAGCAATACACTGCGCTGTGAAGAACAGACTTGATACTGTGTCATATTTTGTAATCATGCATATATTGGGAGATGTTTTAAAAGCTGAGGCATATTTCTAACAGGAGTGTTAATAATATAATGAGCAGTCAAATGTGTTTCTTTCACTCCTGCTATTTGCAAAATGTTATCACTCTGCTACGTGTAGATCTTGGTGAGATAATTCTCTTTCTGTTAGAGTGCACTGTTTGTGTGATGGCACATTCCATTGAGGGTAGAGAATGATGTGATGAGCCTTTTGCAAGATCTATACCCTGGTTTAAAACAAAATCCAGCAGCAAGAGTTACAGAGCCACAATGGTTCAGGATGATAATACCTTTTTTGTGAAGATATTTTCGGTCATACAAACCAGAGTTGGATACTTGTTTTCACAGTGAATTTCAGATGAAAGTTGGCACTCAAATACCAGCTGTGCCTCTGAAATAAATGGAAATTTCACTGGATAATTGTCATTGTTGCAATTGTCGCTGTTTTGACTGTAATTGAGGATGCAAGCAGCAAAGTATTACAGCTAGGTCTACATCTATGAGTAAAAGCTATGGACCACACCACTCTTTCCTATGTCTTTGGAGATGATTAGTTGTCCTGGACTTTCCTACTGGCCAGAGCACAATAAGAGGGGTGGTGGAAAGAAATGTAAGTTAAGTTTGATGGATGCCCAAGTACTGATGCAGACCTATGCAGAGTAGTCACAGTTCGCAGCACCTGTCAGACTTTGAGGAGATTCGCACCTCTTGCTTTGCAATATTTTCTTTCTCAGGAATTTGTGCAAATCCTAAGAAGTGCAGGTTTTTTTCTCCCTAGATCATGTCACTGCAGTCTACTAGTAATTGCAGATAAAAAAGGACTGCTTAATCAATTGGTCTCAGACAAAATATCCTTTAGACTGTCCTTAAGGCTATCTGTCCTAAACAGTTATCCTTCCATATTCTACACATCCAGATCATCTAGAAATGCGCTTCTACATAAGGTTAAGTAAAGGCTCACCTTTACTTTACTATATAGTTTTACAGTAACATATATTTGGTGTTACTTGGGAGAAAAATCTGCTAGTTTTCCATGCATGCATGAAGGAAAATGTTAAAAATATTTTCAGAAATATTAACAAAAGGTGCCATGGGAAATGAATCAGGCTGTGAATATTTGCAGATTTGAATTTATTATGGCAAATAATAAAACAGCTTTAAAAATTTGCACTGAAATCCTGAAAGTTCTTTTAAAGACCTCACGTAAACTACACAGTGAGCCAAAGAAAGAATCAGAAAATTTTAGCATGAAAGTGCAGCCAAGGTTTAGCGAATTCACAAATAGCGAATAGATAACAAAACCACCACACAAAAAGACCTAGGCAGAAAACCCAAGAAAGGAAAGTATCTTGCTGTACTATATATGCCCATTATAGTTTTTTAAATTTTATTATGAAACAAATGAAGCATCATACATAGAAAGTTTGGTGTCTTTATAAGTGGTTTATATGAATGGAAAATGTTAATAATAAAACATAGATCTCTGCTGTCATAGGCCTGAAAAGTAAGATTTTCAGCAAATACAAAATAAGAAGCATAATTTAAAAAAAAATAAAATATCATGCAACTAATATTGGAAATTATCTTGGCTATTATTCTTTGGCTTATAGAGAAAGTAAATGAAGTTTTGAGTCACTTGGCCATTCTTGTAAATTATTAATTTCTTGTATTCTTGTTTACAGAGAGCCTTAACAAGCTGACTGTGCAACAGTCTCCTCTGTCAAGGGAGAAGGGAAAGGCTGTTGTTCAGGTCATCGGATACAAGCAGGAATCAGTCTCCTACCTGAACATATTCTATGCTGTCAGCAGAAATCTGACTTGCCTTCCTGTGGTATATCCCCAGTTCTGCTAGTGTTGAGGCTTTATTTTAGGGAGGGGGGGTAGGGGTATGGGTTAGGGAAGAGAAGGCAAGGCAAAGCAAGGCAAAGCAGAAGAGAATCAAGAACAAGGAATTCAAACTCTCAAAGTGTGAGGTGAAGGGAATTAAAAAGCCCAAAAGAAAACCTCTAATTTTTCCTAGGCAGTAATCTAGTTAATTAGTAGTCTACCAAAGTAGACCTCTTTTGAGGGAATTTTAGATGGTCAAAGGTGTTACTGTTCTATAGAAAGGGTTTAAAGGCAGTTTGAAAACAAATGGGACTGATGCTGGGTCACTGTAAAAACATGGGGTAATATTTCTCCAAGGTGGAAAAGAGTAATTTGAACTCTAAAACTTTGCTGGAAGGAAAATGCTTTGGTATAAATCAGTTATAAATAAAAATAGGTCAGAATTTACAGAAAATTTCTTAAACTGCTAAAGACGAAATCTTTGGTAGAGTTTTACAAACCTCCTCCAACATGGGAGAGAAAGTCAATTCTGTTTAAAGTAGAGTTTGTTCAAGATAATGAGAAGAAAGCTTATAACTTGTAACATCAAGAGACTAGGCTGAGTGATTCAGGAAGACTTTTTGGTTTATATTCTTATAGTCATCATCTTAGCAAGTGCCTTTGGGGCAGGACTTGGCAGCCTACATGGGAAGATTATGAGGGAATTGCTATTTTTCATCTAGTCAATTTTGCAGCTTGTTTCTGCCATTTCATTTCCACTTCTCGTCTAGAGTGATACCTGTGATCAGATTTTGTTGTTCTTGTTTTCAATCAGGATGAACACAGGCAATAAACACCTGAGATAATCCCACAGCTGTTAGCAATTGGATTTCTTTTTTTCTTTAGGAAAGCCTTACAGGTACTGAATTGGAATCAGAAATACATTTGGAAGTCAAACAGTTTCCTGACTGATTCCTGTTTTCTAGACGAGACTCCCATCTCCCAGAGCAACAAGAACTGCATGCAACTCATACAAAACCTAAGCCTTCACTTGTGGCTGTTTTCCTACAAGAAGTTTTCAGAGCAAATTCACTCTGCAGAATAGATCTCAATTACACATTTATTCCAATTGTTAGATCCATTGTCAGGAGGATAATAAGGATAGTGGGGACAGAGAAGATTTATCTGGCTAGGAAAAATCACATTGTTCAGACTCCCTGTAGAGCTTTTATTGACTCTGCTGCCAGCAGAGATTAGCACAACACAAAACTGTTAAATACAAGCCTAGCACTTCCCACTATTTAAGTGGTTCAAATAATTAGCAGTTCTCAGCCTTTCTGTTTACATCTTTTTTACCGTCTGTCAGACTCATTTTCAAAAACATACCTAGGTGGATTTTTTTGCCTTCACTTTAACACTTTTGAATTCAAAGATTTTTACTGGGCAGACGATAACTTTAGATAAACGTTTTACCCAGTGCAACATCTTCAGAAGAATAATAAAGGTGTTAAGTTCCTGCCTCTTCACAAAATTATAGGGGACACATTTTATATATAAATTAATTTTTATTCAGTCACATAAATACTGTACCTACATTGTGGTTTACATTGCATGGTAACAAGAATACAATAAATTACTTCTTCAATTCTCTTTCAATTGAATTTCTTTCTACTGATAATAGAGAGACCCTGGAGGTATTCAATCCTATCTTGACTTCAGTACCTAAAAATGCATAGAAAGTTCTCAATGTTTGCTATGAGATGTGAGGCAATGCACCTCCTCAGACAGCATGGTATATGGCACAAAATGGAAAAGAAGTGAAGGAAAGATGGGACTACATTTCCAAAGTGTATTACAGTGTATTGGGTTTTCACAGCCAGGTTTTGGAACTGGGGAGGTCTACAGTGTTGACTTTTCTGAGAAGCTGTCAGAAACTTCCTCTATGTCCAGCAGAGAAAATGACAGCTGGCTCCATGATGAACCCATCAGTGGTCAAGGTTGGGTCAAACAGCTACAATGATTTTTGCCCAGGATTAATTGCAGCAGGAGAAGGGAGGAGTTGGAGTGAGTGAGAGAAACAGCCCTGCAGACATGAAGGTCATTGATGAAGGAGGAGGAGGAAGAGCTCCAGGCAGTGGAGCTGAGGTTTTCCTGCAGTCTGTGAGGAAGATCATGATGAGGCAATTGTCCCCCTGCAACCTATGGATGTTCATGCTGCTATGGAGAACTCCATGCCAGAGCAGGTGGATGCCCAAAGAAGGCTGTGACCCTGTGGAAAACCCACGCTAGATCAGGCTCCTGGCAGGACCCATGACCCTTTGGAGAGAGGAGCCCACACTGTAACAGGTTTGCTGGCAGAACCGGTGACATATCATGGGGGACCCATGCTGGAGCAATCTGTTCCTGAAAGACTGCACCCTGTAGAAAGGGCCCACACTGGAGCAGATAGTGAAAAACTGTAGCCTGTGGGAAGGACTCACACTGGACTAGTTCTTGGTGGACCGTCTCCCATGGGAGGGACCTCACGCTGGAACAGGGAAACCAGTCCTTGCCTGAAGAAGTAGCAGCAGAAATAACATATGATGAACTGACTGCAAGCCTCAGTCCCTACTTGCACCACTCAGCCCCCTCTGCACCACTGAGAAGGAGAAGGTATAGAACTGGGAACACAGTTAAGCCCAAGGAGGAAAGAATGGGGGGAAGTGTTTGTGAAATTTGTTTTACTTCTAATTATCCTACTCTGATTTTAATTAGTAATAAATTCAACTCATTTCTCTCAATCAAGTCTATTTTACCCATGATGGTAACTGGTGAATGATTTCTCCCTGTCCCTATTTCATCTCATGAATATTTTAGTATAATTTTCTCTCCCCCTTCCATTTTCAGAGGTGAGTGATAAAGAGGCTTTAGTGGGCACCTGGCATTCAGCCAGGGTCAACTCACTACATACAGTAATTAGGTTCTCAGCTTTATGTCAAACCCAAAGGATTATACTTCAAGACATGGGTGGTAGAGGAGCAAATTTCTTCTGTGTGTTCTTGGGTGTTTCATTATAGTGTATGAGCAGCAGTTCCTATGCATTGGTTTATACAGTGCAATATAAGATTTTCCTTCTGCTACATCTTCTTGTCTGCCTGAATAATGTTTTAGTTTTACAGTAGAAGAGGCTCAGAATTTCAAAATATATAGGGAAAATAGTAGGGGAGAGGAGGTATATGGTATGTGTAAGCTGTCTGTAGAAGTGCAAGGGTTGCTTCAGACAGTGCAGGACCCTGAGGAAAAAAATGAGAAATGGGATTCTAAAATGTTTGTATAAAAAGAAATACAGATGTGACTGTGCCCAAAGCCCATCTACCAGCCAGGTCAACTTCCTTTTCTTGTTTTCACAAGCCCACTTTCCCTGAAAAGAAACAGTAGTAGGGTCAAAGAGAACGGCACATACTTTGATTGTACCATGCAAACACTGCAGATCCAGCATTAAGTGCATTGGTAATACTTTATTAGTTTTGATTTATGTATTGCCTTCTGCCAGACTCTTTTGAGTCTCCTACTTGACTTTAGAGGATTTCCCCCATGAGCTTTCAGGGACCACTTTGCTTAATCTGTTTTGAAATTGCAGGTGCCTCCAGGGTGTAAAATGGCAGACATTAATTGTAGTTGTAATCACTACACAGCTGAAGTCTAACCCTGTAAAAGTTGTTGCCCTCAAATCCTGTGACCTTGATATCATTGTATGCTCCCAGGCAAAAACTAGTAGCTGTGGAAAATCAATCTCAGTTCCCTAAAGATGGAAGTGCTGTTGCTAAAGGTCACAGACTTTGCAGCTACTTTTCACTGCTGGACTTTTGAAGAAAAGTTTTAAAAAGCAAACACTGGCTTGAGGATTGTACGCAGGTTCAAGTCTTTGTGCTGATGTTTCGACTGTAATGCTTAATTTTTGGCATCTCCATCTGAGGAGATTTTGTGTCATTGTACATTGTTATCTTTAACTAAACTTTTTAATGTCTTTTGGGAGTCATCTATAGAACTGTGTATTTTGTGGGTTCTCCTTCCTGGCAATGAAACTAAGACTGATGTTAACATTGTTTTGATCCAATAAATTCTCTCTGAATACCTGATCAACCCAATTCAAGACAGTGTCTTCTTCTATTTAATTTAACCAAATAAGACTCAGAACTGGAACAGCCTAGGAAAAAAATCACAAGGATAAATAATTATAACCAAAAAGGTAGTGCAAATGTATACCAACATATCTGCATTTGTGTTTTCTGCTAGGTTTAATAAACAGTGATTGAGTTAAAGCTTTATGTCTCTCTTGGTCTCAGAATGATTCATATTTTAGAAAAATAAATAAATTAAAACTAGCAAACAAACAAACTAAAACCCCCAATAAACTAGCAAAGGAAGAAATAGAAAAACTAGAAAAGGAAGAACAATACAGGTGTTTAAACAAAAAATTCCAGCAGTCCCTACTACTTAGCTAAATCCCTACATTTCCTCAGTGTCTTTGGCGAAGCTTGAATCCCTTTCCTCTGTGGAAAATGGACATAATACATAACAGCTATTTGTCTAATTCATAGGGAATTTGAGGCTTCAGTAATATATTTTTATGTCTTAGCTGCCGTAACTCAGGTCTTTCTGACACTCAAAACTTCTGCAGCAACCTATCAATATAGTATCTTGAAAACAAATAGCTCTGTTTGTTTTCTGTTTTTCATTGGGTATTTAATTTCTCCTTTGAATTCTGAGTTGTACACCAGCAAATTATAACCCTGTCCAGATAATCCTGTATCTTCTTTTTCTTCCCAAATTTGTAGTATTACAACTATTAATTTGGATGACTGTTATTTATAATCACTGATTTCACTCTTGAAGACACAGATAGCAGGGTTAAAGCAAAATAGTGGTTAAAATGCAATTGTGCTTCCAGGATATTCATAAATCCCATTCAGTCTCTATTTGACGAAAAATACTTGAAGGAAGCATGTCAAGACCCTGACAATGGTTTTAAATGAGATACTGTAATTTTATGTTTTAATCAGCAGTACCAAGTTATTTCTAGTATTAACTATCTGCCTTAACTGACACATTTAAACAAAGAAACATCCCTGAAATGTGAATTACAATAAATATTTTACTAGTAGAGTGGTATGCAGTCTTCTAAACATATGTTTCAAACTACTTTTCCAGTAGGGAGGGCTTGAGTCTCTGTAGATGTTTTTTCACATCTGCTGTCCCAGCTAGGTGTCTCAGATACTACAGAGTATCTGAGAAATGTGGTCCTGAGTATCAGTCTTCAGGCAACTGAACTCCCCTCATTAGGTGTCTTATCTATCAGTTGATCTGTCCTAGGTTAAAGAAGGTAGAAAAACTGAAAGATAATACAAATTGGTTATAATTTTCATAAGTGGTACAATTTTTAAATGTTTGGAAATTACTTAAATAATTTCTGAAAATTAAATTCTTAGTCATTCCTCCTTTTACTTCGCATCAGGACTATACAGAAGTCTTACAGAGTCACTGAAATGGTTGGGAGGAAATTCTGGAGCCCTCTTGTCTAAATCTCTTGGCCAAAGTATGATTGTTGCTGACACTACATGATGACTACATGGCTTTACTGAGTTGAGTCCTGAAAACTTCCAAGAACTGAGGTCTGAAAGATCTCCTAGACAGCTGCACTTCTGCACAAAAAAGAATTTTCCTTATGTCTAGGCAGAATGTTCCAGCAAAGAGCTATGACTCTTGCTCCTTTTTACACCATTTGTTGTCAAGAAGGGTTTCACTCTGCTGCTTCCATGTCTCCTTCGAACAGTTGCTGACAACCATTAGCTTTCCCATATGAGCAATGCCATCTTCCTCACCCTTTCCCTATGGGCTATGAGCTCTATGTGTCCTCACCATCTTGCACGCTCTCCAGTTTCTCAATATTTTTCTTGAACCAGGGGCGCTAAATCTAGACATGGAATTCCTGATGTTGCTTCCACATGTGGAGGGACACCACTTTCTTTTTGGCTGATGTCAGTCAACCTGAGGTATCTCAGGATGCAGTTTGCATTATTTTCACTTGGAACACGTAGCTGTCTGATATTCAGCCTGGTGTTGACAGTAACTGTCCTTTGTTCACAGCTGCTACTCAGCTGCTCTTTTCCTAGATTGTACTAGTGGACTGGGTTACTCCACCAGGGCACAGACATTTCACTTCTCACTACTGATCTCTGAATTGAGGATTTAGAAATTAATAGATTTTAGTGAGATAGATATAACTTGGAGGCTTAGAAATTTAGTGAATTTAGTGAAATAGCTAGAAGATTTAGAAGATTTAGACTTAGAAGAATTAGTAGGTGTTAAAGGCATTTGCCAAGCCTGAAATTTAAGGCTGAGTATGACAGGCAAAAATTCTAGTTTCCCAGCACAGAATGATAAGCAGAATGGAGTTTTAGTCAAAACAGGGAGCAAAGGCATGTAAAACATGAGAACAGGTTGGTAGAAGTCGTAAAGCAAAGTGTAAATTTGTGACATAATGGTGATGGGATAAATATTCATGAGGTGTTTTGCATATGCATTAGGTAGATGCACTTAAACAGGAGAGAGAGCTGGGATGGGGCTTTTTGCCTTTGGTTTTTGGCCTTTTCACACTTGGACATGCTAGGGGACACCTTGCTGGTTGAAGTGTTTTTTCCTGGCTCCTGAGGCCAAAAATAAACCTTTCTGTATCTTGCAAGCAAATCTTGAGTCCAGAGAAACTGATTTTCTCAAATCATCTCCAGTGATTTCTACTAGCCCAGCTCTCAGATTCCTCTGGACTGAGACTCTGTAATGCATTGTCCTCACAATCACTTAGGTTTTTTCCACCTCCAATGTATTAGTTGGACTACAGGCTGGACTAGATGATCTTTGAGGTCCTTTCCAACCTTATCTATACTGTGAATACTGTGAATACTGCCATTTACAGATTTGCTAAGGTTTAATTTCTCCCAATAGAGGACAACAATGGACACTAAATAAGACCGCCTTAATATTGAGCTCTGGGTATCGTGCTTACAGTCTTGGAGAGAATTCACAACTGTTACCTGGTGTAGTTTATTTCCCTGTCAATAGTTTGTTTGTTCACATGTATCAGATTTCACTAGGACTGCATATTCTTAAACCCAATGGTTACCTTAAAACAGACAGGTTAGGTCTAAGTGCTGGGAACATATGCTTCCTACAAAAAACAAAGACAGCTAAGTGAACTCAATAACTTGATGAGATTTATATTTATGAGATTTATGGCTTGCATAGTCTCCAGGTAATGCATTGATTTCAGAAGTCAGATACTTAACAGATATCTATGACAGAAGGTCTGTTTTAATACTAAATTCAGTAAAGGAAGTTAGGAACGAAGACCCACACCTCCAGCCACACACATCTTTCTCCAGAAAGTACTTCATCCTACCTCAGAGACTCCTTTGACTCATAAAATACAATATCCATATAGAAAATTAAATGAACTTGGCTTCTATTCAGTTAGGTGAGACTGACTCCATCACAGAGAATAAGCCACTTACATAGCTGTCATTTTAGTATTAGAATATTTGCACGGTATTTTAATGTCTTGTAAAGGAAAGAAAAGCATAGAGAGCTTGAATCACTTGATATTAACAGGATTTAAGAAGCTACCCAATGGTATCGGCACATAGGAAAAATAATAGTCTCTACAAAAAGTACAATACCATTAGTAACAATATCTAACTACAGTAGAATCATAGAATATTTTGAGTTGGAAGGGATTCATCAGAGTAATTGAGTCCAACTCCTGTCCCTATGCAGAACACCCTAATGGTCACAGCATGTGCCTGAGAGCATTGTCTAAATGCTCCTTGAACTCTGTCAGGCTTGATGCTGTGACCACTTCACTGGGAAGTCTGTTCCAGTGCCCAACCACCCTCTGGGTGAAAAATCTTTTCCTGATATACGTATAACCTAAACCTCCCCCAGCTCAGCTTCGTGTCATTTCCTCAAGTCCATACTTTTTCTGAGGGAGTATGAAAAGAAAAAAGTATTTCCTGTTACTTGTGATCTACTACCCTGAAACATTCCCTTCTGCTTGATGGAGAATTTATTTTGCAATCCTCAGCAATGTTCTAACGCAGAAGACCCCTGAGATAATCCTGAGAGCATTCAGAGGCCTTTTTGTGTTATGGAATCACAGCTTTGGACTTCAGTGGGGAAACAGCACCCTTCATAAGGCAATGCCAGACACTAGCTAGAAATCATAATTTGTATGAAATACAACTATTTTCCACTGTTTTATATTCTGTTTATTACAGAGAATTCCTAGAATGGAAATTGGACAGTTGCCCAGTTGATCTCTGTGAGAGTTTGTGCATTGAAAAAAAGACAGTTTCTGTAATGTTGCATATGATAAAGTTCCTTAATTAAATCATATTTTTATTGGCAATAAAACATAACCTTCCTGGTGTAGTAAAATTATGTAAATTATATGAAAGGCTCTTGTGTGCATTGCTCAGATAGTATTTCTCTGGCAAGCTGTTGAATCCTGCCTCAAAATCCAAAGTGGTAATGCATGTTTTTGACAACTAATAAGGTGCTTAAAGTTTCTACCTCTTCTAAAATCTGTGTAAAACTTACAGTACATTTGTTCTGACTGCAGAGTTTTAAGAGTCACTTGCTGACTGCAGAATAGCATTACTAAAAAAAAAAATTTGAAAAATTGGCACTATTTGCAGTGCAGTCAGCAGGGGTGGCAGGTAACATTTAATTACATATTTAAATGCCTACATGTTCTGCTATGAACACTCAAACACGAAAAAATATCACACTTTATTGATACGTAGCATTAATTCCTGGTCTGGCTATTGTTTCTCGTGGTGGTGTTGCTCAGATCACAAAGCTGTAATCAGAAGGGTATTAAAACAAGATTGATCATTTTCTAAACACTTAATTTTTTCAACTTGAAGGATTTTTACAGGTTTTCAGAATTGTCTCACTTCCTGCCATTGCAACACTATGCAACAGCATAATTTCCTGCAGGCACAGCTCTCAGGCATTAGATTTTTAATTTTTNAGCACTACATTAAAAGCTATCTTTTCTATCATGCTGCTAATAAATACAGCGTTAGAAATAAGATGCCATAGTAACACCACAGTAACTCTCTTGCACTTTAATTTCTGCAAGGCTTCTAGTATTTGTTTATCAAAAGTCTAGGATTGCTTTATCACAGTAAGAAGCACAGAGAAGATTTTTGAGAGGCCAAAAGCATAATTTATAGCATGCTCCTTGACCCATTCCATAACTAATAAGATCAATCCTTCCCTCTGTGATACCTGAATGTCACAGGGAGTTAATCATCACAGCTTTCAGTCATTGCACAGTTCCCATCAGACTTACTGCACCATGGGTTCCTCAGTCTAATATGTCAAATTGCTCATCCTGTTCATGTTATCTTGTTGAATTTTTTCTTTGGCCTTTGTAATGATGCATCACATACTCCAGTGGGCCCAACATTGAGTAAATGAACATATTAGGTGTCTACAAAAATTCTGAATTTCAATGGTAATTTTCAGTAGTCATTTTGTCTTTAATATGACTTGGAATTTATAGTTAGCTAGACAAGACAGTATCTAGATAAATACTTTTTAACTAGTATTTTTCTGAAACCAGAATCAGCATGTTTATGTCTCTTAAAAAGCCCCAAACAAACTAGTGAGTGCTAGTTTTCTGTCATTACAAGTGCAATATCTACAGTTTCCTCAAATGCTCTGGAGTTCAGCCTCTTCCAGCAATTTTTATTGTCACCCATTGCTCATGAGGGAGCACTAGCAAATGTCAATGATGTTTGACTGAGTAAGGTCACTGCAGGGACAGTAGGTGCAATCAGGCTTGCAAATCACCTGTTGCAAATCAACACAGGTTGGAAATGAACCTTTTAAAAGAATCTGTTTCCTACCTGCTTTTCTCAGACAAGAGGTTTTAGGTGAGATTTTGTCTTCAAACTCTCAGGAAAGCCTCTACAGAAAATAATTATTTGTGAGAAGGATATCAACCCTTTCTAAGTTTCCCTACTTTTTCACATGTTAGGAAAGCAGGGAAAACTGAAACCCTGATTTTTATTAATTTTTAGATGTAGACTATCAGAATGTTTTTCTAGATTGTGGTTATATCACTTTTATACATGTAAATATATACTCAGCACAAGCTGAAAACTTTGGCTTCAGTGAATCATGACTGTTCTGAATTGCACAGAGAGGTTTGACAAGTCATTTCACCAAAATACTTTCTTACAGTCAAAATCTAATGTAAAATAATCATCAGGATTATGAGAGAAAGAACAACTGGGTTTTTGTGAATGAGAATCAGTTGTGAATTCAATGGAGAAAAAACCTCAACATGGAGATGCGAGTGAAACGAAATCTTGCTTCTGAACACTACATGACGTGGAGAGACATGAAAAAGTAGGGCCAACTGGTTGTGTTGGATTAGAAATTATAGTTAGAAATATCAAACAGTGAGTTGTAAATATGTACCCAAACAAAGCTTGGGAACTGGGATTTTGCTGTAGAACTCTCTCTCAAAACAATTGTAATCATCTATGCCATAAGTGACATGATAAAGGACATTGTATGCCTGAACAGAATCAGTACTCTACAAGTATTTATGTAGTTTCCTCTGCCTCACTCCATCCATTTCAGCAGAATTCCAAACAATGTTTGGGCATGGTAGGTTTCGTAGCCACTTGTATATTTTCTTGTAATAATTATTTTGGGGTAACTTAGTCTTCCTATTATTAGTTGGAATGTATTTTATAATTGCTGATTGCTTCAGCCTGTCCTAGTTCTTCAGAATTAAGAGACAGTTCAGAATTAATAGATGGGAAGTTTATACTTTCTGCAGTTTTTATGACTTTTTTGTTACGTTGCATGCCACAATTCAGTCATTACTGGAAAGAATTGATAGTATTGTTTACCAATAGACATGGGAGAGGTGTTTGCAGAAATCTATTATTTCTTTTTAGTTTCACCAGATTTTTGTGTGAAGTAATGGATGATATAATCATCATGGTCAGTATAGCTGGCAAACACTTCCTTGGAATAGGCAGTGTGAATAAACAGCACTGTATCACTCATTTTCTTCATTTCACAGATTCACAGAATATTATGAGTTGGAAGGGACCCACAAGGATCATCTAGTCCTATGGAGGAAAATGATTTATTCGCAATGCAATAGTGTGCTTCTACTTAAAATTACCTTGATGTCTACAAAACATGCCAATGCATCTGCATTCTGGTCTTATAAATGCTATATCAACACCATATTTAATATGTATAAACTGCATTTAACATTGTATACCAGTTTGGACCTGTCCAGCTATAGCATGTAAAAACACTGAGTTAGGAGGAAAAGGTGTGGTATCTTTGCACAATCAAGTAGGAACAGTCAATATAGATGACCTTTATTCAAAGCCCAGGGTGAGATGTGCTTAGTTACCAGGGATGATTTGACCTGATTATTTAGCTTTCAATTTACAAACATGTCTAATGAGACACCTTTCAACCTTCAACAAAAACAAGACTTTAACTCCCCTGTATTACCTTATATGAGCTGCTCTCTTAATGCCTCACCAGTCCCTACTACTTCTAGTAGCACTTCCAAATTAGCTGTATGTATAAAGAACTGAAGGCATACCACTTGTACTGAACTGAGTTCTTAGGTGATCTTGCCAATGGATTGATCACTTGTTTCTCTCTGTTCTCCTTCCTTGACCTGGTTTAGATATCTGTGTTATGGTCAGGGAAGCTGCCCTGCATGGACCTGTTTCTCACCTGTGACTCTCACAGGATGAAAGGCTGGGATAAAGATGTCTTACCAGCCATCCTAACATTACTAGGTTTCTGGATCAAAGATTCCATTAATTTTCCAGTGCTAATAACTAATAAGCAATGCACAATCATGATATTCCAACCTAATTGATTCTGGGATTCTGTGAAATAAACACTCCTGAAGCTAGACTAACTTTCTTGCTGCTTTGAGAGGAAAGAAGCCTTATATTCATCATTCACACTCTGTGTGCCTTTTCCCATTCTGTCAACTGAAGACTGCTGTGGTATGTATCAGATAACTGTTTTATGCTTTCCTTTCTCTGCAGGTTGTGGTCCTATGAACCACAGATTAATTATTATCTTAGATGAAAAGGATAGTGCTAGAGGGTTTTCAAGGAATTAGACTAGCTCAAGGTGTTACTGCTTGCAAGTGAAATGGAGTGAAGACGATGTTCATGCTTTCATGCAGCTCACCATTTCCCTAAGATCTTCAGGCTTTGCTAGTATCCTGAGACAGTAAGACCTCTGGGTTTTTCTAACAGATATCTGAGGTCAGCAGCAATGCTTATTCAAAGGCCTTGGCAGATGTATATGGAACATTTCATCTTTTCCTGTGCACTGAATTTCTCTATCAAAGGCGTATTTCTTTGATGTCTTATAGGTTTAAATACCCCCAAAACAAAGCATGGCTGTTGGCAATCTTTCAAGACTTGTGCAGAAGCAGCTAAGCTGCAAAATTCATAAAAGGAAATTCAGCTGAAGAGCTTCAATGAAGTACAACTAAAACCCTTCAGTAACTGTTGTAGCACTGTGCAAACTTCTCAGAATTTCTTGAGTGAGCAATAGAAGCCTGGAAAAGGAAGACTGGGAGGGTCTTGCATAGTACTTCTATTAAATGCTGTCAGTGGTTTTCAAAGAAAGGCAAAATTTAATGGTAGTGTAAGAATACAGAGGAATGTCTGCTGATAGATTTTATCTTTTTGAAGGAGGCTGTAAACCTATTTATTTTGTTTTTAAATTTAGAGTTATGGAAAAGTTTCTCTACATGTATATGAAAGTATATATTTAATATTTATGTGCATGCATGGCTATATTTATACATACACAGATATGTCCCAAGATATAATTGATAAGAGGATTGTTCAATTTTTTTATTAAATGGCAGAGGAGCAGATGATTGGAGCAAAATGCAGTTAAGGAAATTACTGACAAAATTTCCTGAGACTAGAAAGGACATTAAAATTAAACGTAATTTATCATACAGTATTGCACAGCAAGTTTCCTAGTTATTTAGCACCTTATCAGGTGCTCTATGTGCAGTAAACTTCATAAAGTTGTTGGCAGTTTTCAAGGACAACCCAAATACAGTATCAGAACAGTACAGGGATCAGAAGAGTCCCATGACAGACAAAATCTGCGAAGAAGTGATTCCTACATATGCAAATAACTCATGCCCATCACTCCGCCCCCTCAGCCCTGGAGCACCGGGGGGGTGTTTCCGGCACCTCCCTGCGCTGTGTGATGGGACAGAGGAATGAAAGGGGTCTTCTCTGCCCCTCCCCGGCACGGTGGGCAGAGACAGGCAAGCAGAGGGAAGTGTCACTGCCACCATGCTGCTCACGGCCATGCTGCTCGGGGCCACGCTGGGGTTGCATCTGGTGGCAGCGGTGGCGTGGGGCCGCATCAGTGCTGTGCTGGGCGGCAGCGGCAGTTTGGGACTATTCCAAGGCAGTGCCCAGCAGCAGCAGCAGCTCAGAGCCGTGTTGAGGCTGCCCTGGGCGGCAGGGTTGGCACAGGGTCCCTGTCCCTCCACAGCCCCAGGGCAAGCAGCTGTAATAAACATTGACACCGTTATATAAAGCTTCACCACCATTTAACCTTTCCAACACTCAAAAGGGAGGGAACTTTGGGCAGTCTCCGAGTGAGCAAGAGGCATCATCCCTGCACCCACCATCACGGGCTGGTCCCATCGCCTGGTGCAGCAAAGAAACTCACTGAGCATGCATGGCTGTCCCATGCTCACGTGACATGGAAAAACCCAGTGATTCACCAAGAAAAGATAAAGATGTCTGCCCAGGAAAAAAGAAATGTGAAGAATTGAAGCCGCAAAATTTGTGCCATGAAGAACTGAGGAATTACTATAATTTATCTTCCCTGGAATGTGCAGCCTCTATGAGTTTTCACTGAGTTGAAGGCCCTAGCATGGTCTTTTTAAATTCCTAAGATTTATCTATAGGCAGCTTGTTGCCTATTTTATGCTGTTTCTAATCCTATAGATTGCAAAGGTTTTATAGAGAGTAAATAACAATATTGTGTGTCAGCCTGTACTTTGATAAGGTAAATAAATGTCAGGTTGCTTCTGTGGTCAAACCAGTTGTTGAGTGTTTACTTGTATGCCCCTGAAGATCATTGGTATCAGACACTGTAGTTAATGTAACATTAATCTGGCTTACTGTCGGAATGCAATGGGGAAGGAAGGAGGTGTCAGTGGGAGTAACAGTTCACTTAGCAGATGCCTCATAAATCTGGTTATAGATGGGTTATCACTCTTCCAACTGATAGGTGGGTTATCACTCGCCAACTTGTAGTCATTTGATTATTCAGTAGGGTCCTTCATGAATATTCAACTTGGTGTTTTGGAGTCAAAAAGCAAAATGCCATGTTTAAACATGTCAGACACAAGAAAACTCCCTTAGCACACACACATTAATCATTCCAAACATGATGTGTTTTTTAAAATCTATAGATTTGTGTGTTCATGTGAGCTGTGCTCTATTCAAGGAGTACTCTTTGGTCTCTGTTTCTCAATAAATACTGCTGCAAGCAGCAAAGAACAGCAGTTTAGTATTTGATGAAAGTTGCATAGCTGTTTAAAATACTTGTCAGAAGCATTAATAAGTTCCTTACTTAAATAAAATAAAAAGCTCTTGATGCCAACCAGAGCTCAGTACAGTCAGACATGATATTAAAATGCAAGGTCTAGTTTTCATTTGCTTCTTGAACTCGCTTTATGTAGAAGGACTTTTCAAGGTATAATTACATTTTGATTATTAAAATGCTGACTTAGTTGCATTGTTCAAGCTTGAAGATTTCAGGTATGTGGTAGCTGCATTTCCCAGTGAAACTAATTTGCTTACCTTTTCTTGTCAGAGTCCTAATTTGTACCCAAGTGTCTTTATTTTAATTGAAAAAAACAATTAGTCTTCTTCATGCAAGCCTACATGGCTTATCTTCATTTAATAATCAGTTGTGTAATTGGGGCTCAGATACAGTTTAACTGGGAAAATTGCAGCGTTTTTCCTATATGGGGTTATTTGAATAATGAAACTGCAACTTCCTATAATGCAGTTGATTCCTTGAGGGCACAAAAATCCTTGCCTGACCTTTTGAAATAAATTAGCAACAGAATCCAAGGATTGGTATTTTGATGTAAAGGTTGCAATGAATGTCATCTGTCAGTTACCAGAATGGTTTAATGAAGGTCTCTTACATCAGGTGCTCTCTGAGTTCAGGAGGGTGCTCTGAGGACTGAGCTGCAGCCCAGCCTGGATATTCAGGTAAAGCTGGACAATTTACTTTCCTATGACTTGATGAGAGACTCTTATCTGGAAGCTGTGATATACTGCAGTCTTCAATCTTTCCATGATTTATGAGATTCCCCTGTGAAGGCTTGCTGAATGGGGTCAGTGGCTGCTAAGCCTGGCAGTCTGACAGAGGCTGATGCAATTGCTCTCCCATGATGTTCCTTACACCCCTGGTAGTGACCACCCCTCTATCTGTGGGATGATATGGACCCTCTCCTGTTGGCTTGTGTCATGCATATCCTCTGTTCCTGAGACTCTACTGGACACCCAGAGAGAGTGTGTTGGCAGCTCCACTGTTCTGGTGACTGGGGCTCCCTCCCCGGTCAACGTGTCCATCTGTTCTTTCTTGCACGGAGGCAGAACCCTTGAGTCGTGTAAGCTAACAAGCTGTTTCTGTGTTACTAATGTTACTAACGTATTACTGACATTTACCACAATGAGGGGAAAAATCCTCACGGATGGATGTTTGACCTTTCTCTCCACATAACCTAACCCTTCTAACCACATAACCTAACATATGTGGCTCTGTTTGGTCCCTGAATTACCATTCTGCTTATACTATTGGATATGTGCAGGGCTAAGAGCTCAAAATTCAGCCTATCTTGGTAGGGATAAGGGCACAGTCATCATGGACTAGAGAACCTTCCATGAGCCACAGCCCTCAGTGGAGGTCCAAGACTTTGTCAGACTTTTCTGTCTCCACAGTTTGTCAAAACTAATGTCTCCCCCTTCCTCTACATAAAGTCTAGTAAACAGAGCTCAGTCTCCATTCTTGGAGAAATTCAAAACTCAAATGGGCATAATTCAGCACTGTGCTGTATGTGACTCTGCTTTGAATAGAGGCCTGAACAATACTGTCTCGAGACCCCTTTCCACCTCATCCAATCTGGGATTCTTCAATGTATAATGGTTTTCCATTTTTGGAGAGGGAATACTCATTCTTCATATACTGGATACAAGTGGAAATAGAGTATTACCAAATAAAATTGATTTGTTTATTATTCAACAAAATATGATGACAATGACAGTGCATAGAAAGATTTGACAAAATTGCTTTGATATGAAGTGTTGTCCTCCAGACTACCTTCATCTCAGAAAAGGTAAACTGATTTCAGGCTGAACTGAGAGAGCTCACCTCAGTGCACCTGCTACTCGAGATGATACTCTCCAAACTCAAACACAGAACAAAAAGGTTAAGCTGTCTGCTCTTATTACTTTTCTAAGAAAATGCAATGAATAAAATTAAAGTTTTTTTCTTATGTAAAAAAAATTGACCCTTTGTGTCAAAATACTTGAAGGTACCCAGTCATTTTTATCCCGTTTGCTTTGTACTAGTTCTGAAACTGAAATTCTTTCAACTGAAGCAGAAATCCTTTGTCAGCTTGAAATTGCAGCATCAAATACTGTAATTGTTATTGCATAACTATTTCCATTTTTATTAAAGCATGCCTGTGCAACAGCAACTCTCTACAAGCAATACATAAATAAGGTTTTGAAACTCAGTTCCAAAAATCAGGTTATATAAACTTAGCTTTGAAATACAATTTTTTGCTACAAGAATTTCAGACCAAATCTTAGGTCAAATCAGTGTTAGAAGATATACTAAACCTAGAAAATTTCTCTCCTACTTTTCACAGGAAAACATTTGCTGTTTTGGAAACTTCGTGTCTCGAAGAAGCATTTGAAACTAGATGTTCTCTAAGGTCCCTTCCAACACAAGCCATTCTATGATTCTTTGAAAAGAAACACAATACCAAATTTGAACTTCAAACACTTCCAGCAGATTTTCATGGCTCTTCAGTGAACAACCGAACAACGTATGAAATTTATGTATTTCAATATATCTGACCAAGAATGTCAATAAACAAAGTTCAAGTTCCTAGAATGAGAGATTGGAATACTCATTTCTGCATTTTCATTAGCCACTGCACTGGAGCCCCTGGGAGAATAAGTACAAATATGACATCTATTGAACATGCATTAGAACAATGTGTATGGGCAATGCACTCTGGAAAAGAGCAAGGGAAATCTCAAGTGAATTTCCAGGAAATTAAAATCAACTAGAGGAAGATTCTGTGTTCTTCAAAACTGGGAAGATTAATGTTTTAAAACTCCATTATTTTTAGAAAGAGTTCCTGAATGACCTTGGGAACCATATACTTTTACAACTAAAGAGACCCAGTGCTGCTTTCCATGTTTCAGAATTATAAAAGCTTTTGCTCACGAGCACAAACTGATGTTAGCTAGCCATCAGCTGCAGAAGTATATAGCAATATCAGGTGGGAGGAGCATTATGCCATCCTTGAACACTGCAATTGCTGAGCTGCTGTCTATGCAGCGCATTTCTGAAGGGCAAAAATACCTCTTCCACCCATCAAGTATATTTCTGTTCACTGTACACAGGAGTACTGCCTCCTTTGTTGGAAAAAGTCTCTTCTGACTGCCTAAAAAAAAAAAAAAGAAGAATAAAGATATATTAATCTTTTCTTTGTGTAACAAGGGCCAAACCACAGGTGATAAATATAGTGAATGGCTATCCATTTCAGGGCAGTGGCATTACCACACACAAACAGGTGCTCATTCATAAAGACAAGCTACAAATCTGGATCCCCAGGTTGCTGTATGCTATCTGTATTTCCCTTATCAGATAGGGGATCTAGCTAGTGAAGAATTAATTTGGCAAAAATGTCATGTACTTATTCAGTCTAAGATCCAGTGAAGGTCTAAGGCAACCTCGGCTTAACATAAGAACCTTAAATTGAAAGTTAGATATCGAAGCTATGAAAGTTATGTTCCAGCTGGAACACAGCAAACAGTGCTTCTGGCAAAGCGGAGGGAAGTGGCCACACTCACACAGCTCAAATTTGCCCACCTCAAGAGGTTTTAGCTCCCTCCAGCTGCCCTGCACACACTGGATGCTTAAGTCTGCCCTTGCTCAGGTAAAATGCAGATCTTCTACAGCAGCTTCCTTTGCTGGTAAGGAGCAGCTATAGCAAGGCAATTGAAGACTTCTCTCTTGGAGCAAATCCAAGCCTGCAGGGGCTGAGATCAGCACCAAATACGGGTGTGCACCCTAATCTGCCTATAAGAAATGCTGTGCTGCTGTCATGCTGCTGTTGCTTCACAAGAAAGATGTCAGCTTTGCCAGCTCAGGGGCTCAAACTTGATTAGCACAAAATTGCACTTTAGTCCTTCCCTGATGCTCCTGAGAATGTCTGCTAAAATTCAAAAGGAGACCTTGTGAGTATGGATGGTGCCATGTTGTAGAAATGTCTTTCAGTAAAGTGCAGGTCTTTCTGCAACTGAATTATGAAACATCACTCAGAGTATCTTCTTTCAAAAGCAGTATTTATTTTTCCATTAAGATAAGACACATTACATACTGCATAAAGCAAAAAGTACTGCTAGGAAAGCTGCATTTAACTGAGATAACAAAAAATATACATAGATTGCACTTGAGAAAGTAGGTTCTATCTCAGAAGAATATAGTAACTAAAAAGCAAACGAGTGGTTTGAAATCAGGACTCTTTCTGAATTGCCTTTGAAATTATATTTATTTTGGAGGGTTCCAATTCCATCAATAAAATTGAGCCAGATTAAGTTCTTTAATAGCTTTGCTCTTTAAGGTAAAATAGTGTGCAAATAACTTAAGAATTATTACATAGGAAAAAGAAGGGGAAAAAATATGGAGAAACATCTCTGCAATTTGTGCTAATAAATAAAAAGGAAAAAATGTGCTGGCATTTGGTTTCACCAGTTCATTGAAGTCCAGGGCTAGGGTTTCGGGGAGGTCTCAGTTCACATGTGTATTCTCATCTCCACACTGCAACACGAAGCCCATGCTTCACCCTCCTGCACTGGCTGGGAGCATGCTGTTTGTACGGTAGCTCGATGTGGTTCCATTCTTTAGGAAGTGTCTCAGGAGTAATATTTTAAATTTTGCAACAAGCTTAGCCTGCATCTAAGAAGCAAACCCATCATTAAACAAGAGGAATTTTTTACTTTGTATCTGCATTTTTCTGCTGGACCCTGGCATCCACCGCTGCCTTTATCTAATTTGGTTAGCTGAAATATCAGCTGTTCAGTCTTTAAAACGAATTTTCATACTATCTACCTTTGCGTATCTCACTTAGATGTCCAAATCTGATTTCTAATTTTCTATATAGTCAAAATACTGCAAAAAAAAGCTCCCACACTGGACAATTTCAATCTGGGGGCTACGGCACACTATGGGACTGCCTCTGCCAATTGCCTCAGGCTCCCAGATGAAGTTAGATCCTCAAGATTAGGAAGTGTAAGCATCTCTTGCAACACATGGTTGGTGGGGTGGGACTGGGCAAGCAGGCAGAGGTGCGTGGGGGACCCTGGCACAGTGGGTGCCTGCTGCACAACTTCCCCTAGGGAGTAGGAAATAAAGGACCATTCAAGCACAAAGCCTTGTGAAAGTGGTTTTCTACAGTCAGTGCTAACAAGGAAATCAGAGCACTTAGGCATAATTCAGTCAGGGATATAGATTGGAGTGCACTGTTTCAAAAACAATACATACTGCCAAGGTCTTGCATGCAAATTTCTTCCAAACTTAGCTAAAAGTTATAGAAAGGCTGGGTCAATCTTGTTATTAAGCTAGAGACAGAAAAAAAAAAGATCTTCTTTAAATAGACATGAACTACAAAATTAAACTGGTAATCTTTGGTTACAGGGCTGTTTTTTTTAATGTGAATTGCTTTGAAAAATGATGAATCACTTCCCAAGTAAGCATGCAGGAGCATTTTTAAATGGACATCTGGGAGCCAGAGAGGAAAAATGAATATAAATAATAAACCCCACACACTTTCTGAATCTCAAAGCTTAAAGTACAGGAAAAAAAGTAACACATTTCTAAGGGATCTTTTCAGTAAAGTTCTGCTAAATTTATAAAAATGCACTTATTAAATACTTGAGCTAATGAAGGGGACAAGTCAGAACATTAGGGCACTTCCATAACAAACCTGTAGAGTGCTAAAACTGGTTTGAAGATCTTTTATTATATTATATCATATTATTTTATAGAACATGCCAGTTTCCACTAATTATAACACACTAGTCTCAAACTACTTCACTCTTTCAGAGAGACAGGAAGACAAGAAGAAATATAGATATGATAATTCAATGCATTCTGTGTCTACTATTAAATATAAAACCTCCGCCATTAAATATGCCACCCTACTCCCTTAATTACATTCATGATCAAAACTCCAATTCTTCACCAGACTTAAATCTACTTGTATTTTTACACTTTTGGAGCAGCACTTAAAAATCCTTAAAGCTAGTCTGGAAGGATTTTTTTTTCATTTTCAGTGAGAACACTTTCATAATATTTTAAAAGCCATAAGAAGTTATTCTGTAGCTTTTAAAGTGCTAACTTTATTATGAGGTGCTGGAAGATAATAAATGATGCACATTTTCCATGACAGACAAACATTGCTTAACGAGTTAATATTCTTCAGAAAAATGCAATCAAAATGAAAT
Organism: Pitta sordida; assembly: GCA_013390025.1. NCBI lineage: Eukaryota > Metazoa > Chordata > Aves > Passeriformes > Pittidae > Pitta > Pitta sordida. Next base: position 50,155 of record WEKX01028930.1, read on the forward strand.
TCACTGTCAACACTTTAACCATGGCAATACACAGAGCTGGAATGAGACAACTAACCTCACATAACTAAGATTAATGCATACATGATGAAGTTATAATAATCCATATTTCAAACAAACAAACAAAAACAAACCCCAAACCCAATAATGATAATTAAATTTCAAACACAGTTTTGTTTCTCAGTAACACAACTGAAAAACAATCAATATTTTCAACAAACAAGTGCCCCATCTTCATCTCCTCCATGGAAAAACATGGCACTCCTCGAGCTGCCACAAGGAGCATACAAGGGGAGGTCTCTCTCCCTTTTTGTGTAGAGGAGGCTCCTCCTGGGAGACTATGGGTCGCTATGGGCAAGGGGCAAAAGTTCAGAACAAGCAGGTAGTGACCAGAATCAGTCCCAGCCCACAGGAATTCATCTGGGGACCTGGTAGGAGCCCCCTCTTGCAGAAGGACCTGGACAATAGCTCCCATGGAGTCAGCATGGCACAAGTACCAGCCTCTGCATCCCACTACCACCATCAATGTCCTGGCTTACACAAAGAAACTACAAATTTCAGCACATGACTTGCTCAAGTACAAACAGTGAAATTTGACTTTACTGGTGTGTCATTTGATGTAGTGACAGATTTTCGGCATTCTATCTTGCTCTGTTGGACCAGAATGCTGGGAAGTTCCCTCTGAGAGTGGGACAAACCATTCTGCACTCATACGAGCTCAAATTCTCTCGGCATTTATACCCACAAAACTCTACTGACCATCAGCAGAGCTGGGGTAGTAGAAATGGCAGCAGAATTTGAGTGTAGGAACAGGTGAATGATAAACACAAAGCTATTTCATTGCCGTCTACCACAAACACTCCTGGTGTTCAATTTCCGTGGGCATTGTGTGCCTGAGGACTGTAACTGAGCTTTTAAAATCACAGCCCTCAGAATCTAGTTACAGAAAACTATAATCTTATATTCTTGGATGCTGATACATAAATCTATGATATACCTGTTTAGTTGCCATGGCACTAATCAGCACAGCTATGTTGAAACACAGAAATCATTTTTGCTAACTGCAAAGGCAGGCTAGTAGCAATTTTCAAATGATTAATTATAAAGGTCCTCAGAGCAATCCTGCTTAAAAGTAAATGTCTGGTAAGATGCAATTAGTGTGTCTTGGTTTATTATTTTCCTTCTTTTTCTCGTTCTTTTGTTTTCTTTTGGTTTTTGTTTTCTTTTTATCGGGGTGGTCTTGAACTGCAGATACAATCACAACGCTCATGGTGATCCAGCTGTATATCTACCAAGGCCATGTTGTTCCTGATTCTTCCTCTTCTTCTGGTATGCCCAGCCTCAGGGATGAATTTCAGCACCTGGGAGGATCAACAAAAATGCATTGATTAGAAAACACTGTTGGAGATCTGAGGATGAGAAAGTTGGGGCCCTGAGGGCACCAACAGCCCTTAATGGCCCTGACCAGCATAAATTTGGACACATTTTTGTTTTACTTCCAGTTTTTTCTTTGCACTCTCTGACATCCTGCTATACGTTTGTCCTGGAGATTTGACAGACTGGATTAATTCCTACATCAGGTATCTTTATATCACGCAGTCTCCTAACTATGTCCAGAGTTGCTCCTTTGCATGTGAATTATCAAGCATATTTTCTTTGGCTCATCTTTGCAGTGTCATACATATTTGAATTGTTCTGCCCTGTCTCTCCCTTGTATAATGTTTCTGCACTAAAGAACAAATAACATTTTTTAATACAATTTGAAATTTCTGAAGCACATATCATTAGAATTGGCCCAAAATTTAAATATTTGTGGACAGCAGTAGGAGATGAAGGAGCTTGCATAAAATATGTGCCAGATCCCATCGAGTTTCTGTGGAATCTGACTTTTGTTGGCTTATGTTAAAAATCTCTGCCTCAACTTAAATGATTTCTGAAGAAGTTATTGTGAATAATCTCAAAGAAATAAGCAAACAAAATTATTTCCTAGGGAAGTATACATCATACAAGAGGCTTCTGAAATTTCTGTCTAGGCAAGACACCTAGGAAGGGGGTTATAGGCTATAAAAAGGATGAGAAAGAGGCAACAAACACAAGTTGCGAGGAAAAAAATCCTTGTTTATAGGGAAGAAAATACTGGGAGTGGTTAAACATTGGAGCAGGTTGTTCAGAGAGGTTGTGGAAACCGTGAAGGCAGTCAAGATTAACAGGATGAGACCCTGAGCAACCTCATCTAACTTCAAAATTCTCACTGCTTTTAATAGGAGATTGGGCTCGGGGACCCTCAGAGATGCCTTCCAACCAATATCATTATATAAACCTATAATTCCCTGAAAATGACCTTGTGACTATTTGGATAATAGCCACAATATTGCATCCTATCTAATCCTCTGTGGTAGGGTACCTGAATAATGAATTGGAAAAGCTGTGGAAGGTGGTGGTTTGCAGTGGCACACTTTGTAAGCCCATCACTGCAGGCTGAGTTGCTGTGTAAGAGCTCATACCTACACCAGCACGGTGTCACATGTTGAAGGGAGAAAATCTGTTTTTTTCCATTAGTTTGCTGTTCATAGGCCTATAGTAGTTTAACAAAAGAGATATTAATTTACAATTCCTGTCCTGAAGCTCAAATACTAGTTTGGATAAGGCACAATGAATGAGTTAAGACTAAGAAAACTTTAAATCTCTAACAGCATTTTTCTTCTCAAATCTCACAGCACATTGACCAGAAGGATATGCATAATTATCAAACTTGTATAGATGGAGAATCTGAAACTGATTTGCCCATGGTTCTGTAACACTTCAGTAGAAAAACTACCAGTGGCATTATACGGTCCTTTCCCTTTTGAAATCACATAGTTACGGATGCTGAACAGTGTATGGTGATAGCCAGGCTGCAGCTCCATTGCTTAGCTGGCGATAAGCGATGGGTAGGTTCTGTTCAGAGTGGCCCCGAGCCCTTGAGTCTAGAAACTATGCACTGGTAAGGTGTGAAATCCTTAACCTGAATCACAGAATCACAGAACACTAT
>WEKX01028932.1:4155-38087 GCA_013390025.1 Pitta sordida
GCGATGGGGATGGTCTGTATCCATATTAATGACCCATGCTTGTTTGCGAATTAGATGTTTTGCGAGACGCTGACAAGACCCGTTCCTCATGAAGGGTGAGGTATTACTGCACAATTACAGGCTGGGCAGAAAATGCACTGAGAGCAGCCTTGGGGAGAAGGACTTGGTGATGTTGGTGTATGACACTCGGTGTATGTTGGTGTATTGACATGACCTGGCAATGTGTGCTCACAGTCCAGAAAACCAACTGTGTCCGGGTTGAAGAAGTGTGGACAGTACGTCAAGGAAGGAGATTCTACCCATCTACTCCAATCTTAAGACACAATCTGAAGTACTGCATCCAGCTCCAAGGCTCCATGCCATGACCATAAGCATTTGAAGAGCCAGTGGTAAGTACCTTTGTATTCACAGGAGACAGAAAAGTTAGAAAGAAACTTCAGAAGATAGGATGATCTCAAAATTTTGAGCTTGACAAGTCTGCATCTGAGGAATGTGGTATGTAATGCACCTCATAGAGTAGGCAGTTGAGAAGACAATGCTTTTTCAGGCTCTAAAGAGGGAAAAACATTCCTAATTAATGCAACCAAGCCTTACAAATCAAGAAGAAAATAAATAAGCAGTTGACATTTTACACTTTTCTGGATGGATCCCCATGTAGGAAGCACGCATAAATAAAATCTTCACATTCATTTTTAAATTCTCTTTTTTCTAGGTGCTGAAACTTACTGAAGCAAAAATAAAGTGATGAACTAAACTAGAAGGAAGCAGACTGAAGCTGTTAACAGCTAACAGCATGGGTGTTGCCTAAGGCCAGAAATAGCTAATGGATGATACAACAGTCAACAGACAAATCCTCATTACAATTGCAAATTCTGCGTCCCAAACTATTTACTCTCTTCACTATCATCCCTACACTCACTGTTTTGCAGCAGCTGCACTACCACTTTCCAGGACTGGCATAGCTCTCTTATTCTGTATCCCTGGCACAGACCATAACCTCTGAGATTCCCACTGTCAAAGTAAAATGATGGGTTTGGATTAACATCGTGGCAGAGGGACCAGAGGTAACGTCCAGGTGTGCACTAGCCAGCCTACAGCATGATGACAAAGAAAGCCGCCCAGTGGAGGATTTTCTGGCTAAAGTAAATAGCAGTAAGGAGCATCTGCTCATGGGCACACATTCCAGACCACATGGCAGAGAGAGGGTATGCAGCCACAGCACATCTGACTGAACTGTACTCTCACATCCTCAGTTCACAGACAAAAAAGTCTTCAGAAGAATACGATAGCATTTGAACAGAAATCACACAGAATCACACACAGAATATTCTGAGTTGGAAGGGACCCACAAGGATCATCGAGTCCAACTCAACACNCAGCATTTGAGCAGAAATCTGATGGAAACATTAGGCATTCAGGAAGTCACAAATAAGTTTGACCAAAAAAAACCATCTTCTTGCTGCTGATGTATATAAACATGTGGTCATGTGCTCTTCTCCACACAGCACATAGAGGTCACATAATTATAGACTATATCATAAAGCACACACAAAGGGATAAAAGCAAAGATGCCTGGGCAATTTTTACTCTTCCTTCCTTTAGAGTCTGGTGGTTTTATTTGTAACCTACAGAATGCTTTTTATATGCAGGATCGGTGTTGCTTACAGTACAAACAGGTGAAACACAATGCAATATGCAGAGCCAACTTCCAGTCTACTGTAAACTTGCTGGAGCCACTAGACTAACATGAGTTGCAAACGTGGTCTGTGTATAAACTAAGAATGTTTTTCTTCCTTAGCTCACATATATTCTGGCTGGGCACTGAGACAGAACCAACTCTATGGGAGAAACTAAACTCACTTTTCTTTAAAAGTAAGGTAGTGAGGGTAACTATCTAGATGCTTGATTAAGGAAATTAGTCTTCAGTGTGAGCCTATGACAAACACGTTCAATAGGTCTCCCTTTAGTGATAAATTACCATATATCTCCAAGCATGCTATAATTAGCTAATAGGGTAGAGCTGTAAATCTAATTCAATTTTTATTGATGTACCTCAGCTTTGTATCCCATCCTCTGGGACCAAACCAACGGGTTGTTTTTATACCTTTCTAATTTCAGAGAAATACATCCACTGCATGCATAGAAATCTATCTACAGGCTACTGCTGAGTGCATTAAACAGGGAACTCACTACTCTGGTACCATTTTTTGTTACGACTTCACCTCTTTCTGTTTGTTCCTGTCTTCTAAACTCAGATGAAACAGAAACAAAATAGGAAGGTACTTTCTCACTGCTTAGATGTTTGCTGTCTGAACTATTTCCCATTTTATTTGAGCTTGGATTCAGCTCACTTATAAATTCATTGATGTGCTGAATCTGTCTGACACATAGAGAAGAGCCCCTGAAAGAATGGGCCATCTTGATTTATTAAGGTCCTAAACAGAAAGGTATCAACCTCCCTTTTCCAGCTGGGAGAATTGAGTCTCCTTTTTTGCTTTGGGTTATTAACTTTTGGTTTATAAGAAGTGCTGCAGTTTGCTCATGTGCTCAGCCAGGTAATCTAAAAAGAATTAAAATTCACCAGTGAGATCTAATTATCTCATCTCGCATGTTATTTGGCACAGTTCAGGAGAAAGAAGTAAAAATAAAATAAAATAAAATAAAANAGTCACTATATTAAAAAAAAATTATGATGACATCACCCTGAGATTAGCACCAGGGTTGTGGGTTCAGTCCCTGTATGGGCATTCACTTGGGAGTTGGACTCGATGATCCTTGTGGGTCCCTTCCAACTCAGAATATTCTGTGTGATCCTGTGATTCTGTGAAGTAATGACCTGCATAATTTTAAAGGTGAAATTCAAAGATGCAGCAAACTTTTGCCTAATCCCTGCTCTACTTATTGCCCCAACCCATGAACTAAAGTGCATTTGTTACTCAGGTTCTCCCTCCCAGTGGTAGAGTTTCAATTAACATTTTGTTGCCCTCCATGGTTCTTTTGCCATTATCTGTGCTTGCCTCTGCGCACAGCCTAATCATCTCCCCAGGTTGCTCTGTGGTTAATCAGGGTCAGACATTTTGCTAATGTATTTATTGTGTGGATTTGAAAGAAGCCAAGACAATGGAACACAACTATCATCTGAAAACAGAGAATTTTGTATGTCTTTTTTTCTCAAGCACTGGGCTCCCATAGCACACTGGGGTTCTTGTGCATGAAGTTGCAAGAGAAACATCAAAAAGGAAGTTTGACTGAATTAGCCTCTCAAATGTTACAATATATTGATTTAAAAAGATTCCCAATTTTAATTTCTGAATGTCTAAGTTCCCTGTGAGAATTGGATGGAAATAATTTTCATCTCTTGCATGAGTGCAGAGAGGTCATTTTAGCAAAGTTTGTAACACCAAATATCTAACTCTTCCTTCCTATGACAGTGAGCAAGCTAGAGAACCCTCAATAAAACTCAGAATTTCTTTAGAAATCTATTTCTAATACTATCTCTCTTCAAATATTGATTTACTCATTTGTCTTAATTGTCTATTGCTTTCCCATTATTTCTTTCCTAGTACTCTTTTGGAGTCTTGCACATTTTTCCACCAATTGGTTAAGTTCAAGGGTTGATTTGCAGATAAGTCAGACTCTTCAAAAGCTGAGGCTGTTGGCTGTCAAACTGTCTTCCTCGGGGCCACTAAAACTGTGTTCCCTTCTGTTGCTATGTTTGACTCCTTGTGCACAGAAAGATACACTCCCTAAGTTATGAGATGTTGGAAGGCATCAAAGAAAAGGATTATAGGTATTAATAAGAAGCTGCTTACAAGTTGGCCATTGGCAGAAAAAAATTATGCTTTCACATATAAAACATAGGAAGCTGGGATTTTACTCGCTGGACTGAAAGATATAGATAGGAAATAATTTTTATTTGCCCTTTTATGGTCTGGATTCTATTATTTCAAGACTTGTAAACTGATAAACAATAGAAATAAGAGAGAACTGGGCATTTTGAATATTACTCCAGAGCTTATGTTATGACTTTCTTGGTTTGCAAGAAGAGATGTTATATTTTCATCATTACTGAATCTCAGCCTTTGCCTAATTTATGGAAAGATAGAAACATCACTGGTTAAAACTAGCAAGCCTTTTCAGAGGGGAACATAATAAATCCACAAACTGCATACTTTTCAATTGACAATACTAGACCATTTGAAAAAAAATGGCAGTTTCCATCTGGTCAGCATCTGTTAAACTCCATGTCACTACAGCATGTGTAAGACTTTGTTCCTCTAGCATTTGCTAAATTTGACCCAATTTAATTTTGAAAATCAAGCAGATGCACATCTTAGAAAGATGAGTGTGAGACAGACAATCTTCTTTATACCTGCCCTCAGAGACGCCTGTACTGATTATCTCTTATATTAAACACAGCTGAATTATTTGGCCCTTCTGCATGCTGATCTCAGCAGTCATCATTTCAGTTCTTGGGGATACTGTCCTTTAATGAAAACCATTATGGAATGGAAGATATTTTATAGCCTTTACCTATTATTAGCTGATTTCACTGGCCAATGACTGTGCAAAATATTTCAAAATTTCTTCGGACAAGGCAGCTTCCTCTACTTGTGAGACAAACAAGAGATGACACGAGAAAACTGACGTGCCCAGGATCCCATGCTAGCTCAGGAGCAGTGCTAACTCAGTCTCTGTCCCTATGTCCCAGCTCAGGCCTCTGTTCCCTCCCCCAGGATCTCTGCTCATGGTGAGTGGCCAGTTTAGAAGCCACTGTTACTGCTCTGCCACAACAACCATGAATTTATCACAACAGTAAACAAAGCCAGTTTTACTCATTAGCGTCTTCTGATTTTTGTGCTTGCTAAACATCCAACCTAATCTTTTGTCATTTCAATTATTGTAAAATTTCCCCCTTAATAAAATACAGGTGACAGAAATACACGTCAAATACATCTGCTGTATTGGCAGACATAGCATCAGTGGCTTCTCAGCATGGCAAAGCATTAAATCCTTTGTTTATATGAAATGCATTTTCATCCAGAATGCCTCATTAACCTGTTTACTGGGTCACTTTCACCTATTTCATTCCATTGTTACTCCACTCTCCCTGAGAAATTACTACTGATTTGAAGCAGTATTGGATAAAGATGAGGCTGCACCATACCTTAGAATGACTCAAAGTCTCTTTTATTTTGTGAAAGGTTGATTTAACATTAGATCAAGCACCTCATGAGATCTTTTCATAAAATTCAAGTTCTAGTGAAATACCATGTTTTGAGATAATCACATACCTTAGAAGTCACGGATTATGTGTATCATGCAAGATATTAAACCTGTCAAGATGTTGCTTTTAATAACATCTCTTAGTTAAGACCATGTCTTGACATGAATTATTCCGAGCATAGTTTCTCACACACTGGTTCAGCAAACAATCATCCACTACATCCATCATTTCTGTTGCTGTCTTACCATATGTCTCAGAGGGATGAAGGGGGGGGAAGTTTCCAGATAATATTTTTTTCCACATTTGGTATGCAAGTCAGTTAAAATTGAATGATGTGGCAATTTCAGACAGTATTGTCTTGAGAAAGACTGGAGTTTTGGTACTGAGCTAAGTTTGATAAGTTTACTGGATGGTTTGTTTTCTTTTCTCGCTTGCATCTTAAGAAAATATTACAGCTAGAAAAATTTCCCTTTATAATCTCTAGCCTATTTCTCCCTCAGAGGTATTCTTGTAAAAATTGGGTAGATATTACCATAGTGAAACTCTTCTGCTTGCAAAACTTCAAACCTTCATTTGTCCTTGGCTTCCATGACATCCACCTATCTGGTTAGGTAACAGGTGATAGGTTGGACTTGATGATCTCTGTGGTCTTTTCCAACCTGACTGACTCTGTGATTCTGTGACAAAACGGGTTAAAAAGTGCCAGCCAACGAGTGAATGCTCCTGTAAGTAAATTTGCTACCCAGGCAAAAATGGGGGTTTGCCTGTTCTTACTGGGACTACCTTGGCAGCAGCATCTTGAAATCCATTTTAGTACAGTGGTGAGTGTTTCCACCTGTCATGTGGGAGACTCCGGTTCGATTCCCACCAGGGAGACAGTGTTAAGAGTTGGACTCGATGATCCTTGTGGGTCCCTTCCAACTCAGAATATTCTGTGATTCTGTGATCTTCAAACTCTTAGAGGCACTGGGTAATGCAAGGCAGAAAGGCTCATGGTGGCACATTCCAAAGACAGAGCTTTCTGCTTTCATCAGCTGTGAATTAATCCACAAAGCAGTGGCACTGTGGAGGTTGCTCTTGGCCTTCTGAAGATGAGTATAATGAGATAAACAACGGTTTCTTCAGTTTCAGATTCATTTTCTAACCTCATAAACAGTTCTGCATGCTACTGCTCAACACTGGGAGTTGTCCAGCCATAAATGCCCATCAGTAAGGCACAGAAGGCTTAAATTTAGGAAACAGAGCAGAGCCTGTATAAAAATATTTGCATAAAAGCAGAAAGGCACTGAAACCGTTCGCTTGGGAGTTGGGCTAGATGATCCTGTGTGTCCCTTCCAACTCAGAATAACCTGTGAACCTGCGAACCTGAATTTCTCAGCTGTATAAGCCAGGGTGCCTGTGCAGTCAGGCCTCAGATGGACACAGAACAAGACAGAGATGGGAAGAAGGAACATTATGAATTTCTAAGTTTTTTCTGAGATCTGTGCTGTGCATAGACTACCAGCAAGTCTCTCAGGCTGCCTACACTTTCTTTCTCTGTAGATAGTACCTGGTATGCACAGAAGCTATCACCACTGACAACCAGTTTTGACTTCATACTTTGTAATTAAGACATATTTTATAAGCACCCTTCATTTTGTGGGATCATAAGGTCAACTTGAAGCTTAGCTCATGATACACATACAGCAGATGACTGAGCATGTTTTTACCTTTCTATTCAACTAGAAAAGCTTCATACTTCTGATAAATGTTCCTCCTACACAGAGCACTTATGTACAATCCAGTTAAATAAAAAGTGGAAACAAAGACCATAGAATCAGATTTTCTTATGTATTTTCCGATGATTTTTCCATATAAAGACATGCAGACACATGTTGGCGAAGGGATGGTATGCGTATCTCCATCTGCCAGGTGACTGTACAAACCACTAGAGGGTACAATCATATCTCCTCTTGGTGCCTTGTTGATCTGTTTGTTTGGGAAGGATTTTCTATACAGTGGAACAGCTTCAGTCAGAGAGACAGTAGAAACTTTTGGTCTCCTCACATCGCTCTCCAGATCCTGTTACCAGCATCATAGTGCCTGGGCCTCTCACATGGAGGAAAGGTGAGAGATTAGGGTTTGAACCATCTACAGCAGGGCAGGAAGGTGAGACAGAGTTTCAGACTTCTCAAAAGTGATCCAACTTTCACTGTAAAATAAAATCTAAAAAACAAACAAAAAAACATCCAACAAACAGAACAAAACAAAACCACAATCATATAGTATGAGATCCAAGAAAACTATTTCGAAATTGCAGTTCTCAGTGTATGTACTTCAGTGTTGCCTGTTTTAGGCACCTACATCATTTTTGCAGGAGATCCTTATAGCGTGTCCTGGTAAGCTGTCCCATTAATCCCTGAGCAGAAGAGCTACAAATGCTGCATTCCCCACTAGTGACAGAGAAGGGGCTGTTTCTCAAGCTGCTTGGGTACTATCAGTGACCAAAATTCTCAGCTGAGAATACTTCTGTAATTAAGAAACAGGAGATCTTGTTATTGAGTGCCTGTGAGAGCAATTTTATCCAGAATAAAGTATTTCTTTGGATCTAAGCTGTGCCACTGCGTACAGCAATTATTAAGGTGTTTCCCTTGCACACCAATATTTCGAATCTAGGCCCGAATGCTCCTGAGTCACACTATGGAGCTCCAAACCTCTTAATCTCCATTTAAATATTATCTTCTCTTTCACACAAAGAATATTTTGTTGTTGAACAAGCAGTCACAGGTTATTCTGAGTTGGAAGGGACCCACAGGATCATTGAGTCCAACTCCCAAGTGAACGCCCACCCAGGGATCAGGCCCACAAGTGTGGAACCACGGGCACCACGCTCCATCCATTCAAGCCTCCATCTAGACCATGTCATTGAGCTCCTCAGTCGATGCTGTCCACAACTACCTGCCTAGGTCCTCGCTTCCACTGTGATCACTTCTTTTCTCCAGGCTAAACACTCCCATCTCTGTCTTAGATCAGTGGGAAAATTATTATCTTTCTTCCACAAATAAATACGGTTCTTTTTATTTTACTGTTAGAGTAGGGCCTGCAGATGTGAGCCAAAGCTTTATTCATCTCTTTCAAAAGGAACAAAGAACCAGGTGTGGACGGCAAAGGTAAAATAGTCTTTGGCCTGGAACCTCAGCTAAGGATGACCTACAGAGGGCTCCATTTCAGACTATTCCCAAGAGGAAAGGACACTACTTCTTTAGCTGAAAAAATAATGGCTACTCTCTGAAACCCATATATTTTATTTTCCCTGAGTAACTTGCAGACGTTTTACAAAGGCAATAAAGCTTCAATTTAAAGCATCAATGATGCAATCTTTCAAGAGGTAATGGTTGGTTTAGTTTCTGGCAACTCTTTGGTCCAAATCTCTTGGTCTTCAGTTTTCATGGGCCATTAATGAAGAGATGAACTGCAGAAGAGAAACTTGATGCATTAAACCCATGCTATTAGTTCTTTTGTCCTCTTTACCAACTGTATCCAGATCCAGCTAGTGACTGGAATTTTCCACAAACATCTCTTGCTGTTTCATTTTTCTTTCTTCTTTGGACAGTTGTTATTTTGGTCTAAGCATAACTTTTGCCTACAAACTCTCTTGCATGTAGAGGAAACTTGCTGTTATATGCTGGTATTTTATTGACTCATTTTATCTCTCAAAAAATGTTATGTCTTTGCATAACTCTTGATCTGAGATGTATTTTTCTATTGCCTAAAGAAACATTAATCATAAATTCAAGAAAGACAGGGGAGCAGAAATAACAAAGACGAAACTGGAACAAGAAATGCATAAAACATTGGAAAGATGCAAATAAATTCATCAAACATGACTTAAATCCTACGAATATCAATGATTTTATAGAAATAATGGCTTACATGCTAAAGCAAAATGTTTCTGATCGTGACGGTTGTATTTTGTTTTGATAGCCTAAGATATTCCACTGTCTGAAACATCTGAAACATTGCAGTAATTTTCCTTTCAAAATAAAAAGAAGTATCAGATACCTAAACAGGACTAAAAATAAAGGAATTTTCCTACCAAAAAGGAGCAATTTTAAGTAATTTATTTTAAACATGTTATTCTAAAAATCCAATGAAAATTTTTAGTATAAGCTAATACTAACATATAAATCTCTTTACTTGACAAGTTCTTTTCTTTGAAATATGGACAAAGAAAATTCCCAATCCTTTCAGTACCTCAGCTCATACAAAGCAATAATATTTTCTTGGTGCCAATATTCTCATGATAGTAGTCATGCTATATATAATACTTTGTGTGTTTCTTGTGTTTGCTTACCACCTTAGAAACCAGAATTTATTAAAAAATATTAAGGAAAGATAAAAACTCTCCTCCGGACACAATGGCAAACACTAAAACAGGCAGATATGGTCAAGCCAAAGATTGAAAAAGCATCTACTTTATTTTGGATGGTCAGTTTGAATTCTTCCAAGCTATAGCACAGAACAGATAGAGGTTCTGAAAATAATGAGCCCCTGTTAATGATTTAATGAAAGAGGATCTCTTCTCTCAGGCTGATGACACCAGAACAAGAGGACATGGCCTTAAGCTACGCCAGGGGAGGTTTAGACTGGATGTTAGGAAGAGGTTTTTCCCAGAGAGAGTGATCCCTCATTGGAATGGTCTGCCCAGGGAGGTGGTGCAGTCGCCATCCCTGGAGGTGCTTAAGAGTAGGCTGGATGAGGCATTTAGTGCCATGGTTTAGACAATGGGTTGGTGTTGGGTTACAGGTTGGACTCGATCTCCAAGGTCTCTTCCAACCTTGCAAATACTGTGATACTGTGATATGCTGAGGATAAAACTGTAGAAACATACATGAGTTCCTCCAATGTGGTGCTGATCCCTATCCAAGGCTGCTCTCTACTTTCATCACAGTGTGGTGGGAGGGTCAGCCAAAACCGGCACTCATCCTTCTTCACCAGCCCCATGAGGGGTATTTTACCCATATGCAGCTGATATAAGGAACTGCTCAAAATGTCGTCTATCCTGTTAAAACTGGCCAGTCAAGAACTCTTTGTCTATCCACGTGGTGGTATGATTTGTACTGAAGTATCACTCAGAGGTTACAGCCAGGGACATGAACAAAGGTTCTCTTCCTTTCCTCTCCAGCTGGGAGTCATGGGCATAGAACTGGGAGAAGCAGGACAGAATAGTTTGCAAACTTGTGATGTCTGACCACACCAGCATTCCTTTAAGCGGTCAGACTAACTAGGAATGTGTGTAAGGCAGGGAAGGAAGAACAGTAGATGATGGGAGGTTTGGATGGATGGAGCGTAGTGCCCATGTTTCCACGCTTGTGGGTCTGATCCCTGTGTGGGAGTCGCTTGGGAGTTGGAGTAGATGATCCTGTGGGTCCCTTCCAACTCAGAATAACCTGTGAACAGCACTCCTTTGGTCTTCTGGTCCTTCTTCTGTATTTACACATGGGCAGAAGTTTTGGCAGAGGTCCTTAACTCTGTCAGGTTTGTCACTTAAATCTAAGGGGTCTAGCACTGTTACCCAGTGTGGAGGAGTTCAGAATATATCCACCAGAAAAAATATGTTTCCTATGTTAACAAAAAGAAAAATAATTACAAAAGCAGTGAAAATGCTACACAAAGGGCTTACCTACTCATTACCTGTGTCACTTGTAGAGGATTTGGATGGATTTTAGCTACAGGGAGCCAACTATTCTGACTGTGTATACAGTAAGGACTGCACAAACAGGCACATTCTCCATTCAGATAATACAATCAACCTCTTATTGCCTTACATTACACAGCAGCACCAGAGTCACACGTTGTCCCAGTTTGCTGCACAGCCTACCAGCTTCCATGCTTTATCCAACACTCTTTCACTGCAGGAAACTGAGTCTTCTCCAGCATATGGATGAGCTACTTCTTAGGGGCTGCTAATATATCATCAGTTAAGTCAAGATGCAAACCAAAAAAACCATATCTTTTTTTGAATCTAAAGGGGAAAAATTCCACATTCAATAATTCTTAAATTATGCATTTTTCCTGCCTATTAAGTGCTAAATTGCACGCAAAGAAGCTTCTAGTGTGCATCACTGTTTCTCTGCCTTTTCTTTATTCCCTAAGTAAATCACACCCTATCTAATGTGGCTCTGACCTGTAAAACACATGAAAAGAACATGTTTGACAGAAAGGAGAGAAATACTAAATAAATATATAATTACATTTTTTGTTTGTCTCTCAGAATACGCACTCACACAAATAAGCATACATACTGCTTTCCATGTTGTTTTACTAAAACAAGTCTTTAGGCCCTCAGCAACAAAGACACAGTCACTTATCACTCAAAATAGATATTACAGAGCCTGACTACTTGTGCTTTTGAGATGTAAGTATCAAAAGTGCTTTTTGAAGAAATAAAATGCAAAAGCAGTTAAAGTTCAGGATTCCATTTTTGCCTCTTCCTTTGATAAATGCATTTACATTTTAATTTCCAGTGTTTTCAATTTTCATCAGTGAAAAGCTCTATCCCTGGATGAAAAGCACAATAATAAAATGTTCTCCCCTCCATAATTTTCTTGTAATTCACAGAAATGATCTGAGGGCATATAGCTCACAACAATATATATTATAGTGTTCAGTACAGAGAACTCAATTTTTAGGGCTGCAATTTCAAACATATGTATATTAATGAACTGGTTGTGGCTTCCTTTGAAATTCCTAAAGACTTTTTTGCTGGCATAGGATCACCGCTGCTGTAATCTTACAAATCTGCAAAGATTGTCAGAACTGTGCATGTGATTTCATTTATTCAATCAATATAAGTGTCAATGCCAATTATGCTGCAGAAATCCATATAATGGTCCTATTTTTTAAGTCCATATGGCACCACAGATTATGAGAAGAACAGAACAATGCAACACGCCATGTTTTACATAATTTGGCAGAACAGCATGGTTTTATTTATAAGAATATACTATAAATCCTGTTCTGCTTTTATTGCAATCGGCTCCCTCTCTACCCTCAAAATGATAAAGTAGATTTTGCTAATGTAAAACAAAACAAAACAAAAAAAAAGGTCCAAACAAACATTGGAAACACGACTGGTCTTTATTCATAGTATGGGATAGATTTTAGATACACACTTTAATCCTCTGGCTACTAGGAACTGAAGAAAAAATTATTATAACTTAACAAAGAGACAACAGCATCTGCAGTTAACAACTGCTCAATGCTCCAGCCATTATAAAATGCAAGACTGGTCTCCTGAGCTATAAAAAAAAGCCCAGACCCTATTCTGAATAAAAACCTGGTACGTCAATAATAACATCAGTTGAGAAAATGGAGGATAAAGCCAAATACATAGGAGGTCAACAAAAGTCTGGAAGATAAAGCTCAGAGGGGAGACTGAAAACCAGCACAGAATAGAGAATGCATTCAGCACACTGCCAAAGAATAGAGAGAGGCTGCAAGTAATAACTGGCTTCCTTCAGGGAGCCTGTGATTTCATCTCTGCACAGAGAGCTGGCCGCCATGGGGAAGTGTCCCTCTGCCCATGCTAGGGAAGCCCAGAGAGCCCTCTGAAGGTTTAGTCTTTGGGGAAACTGCATTCTTCTTTACTGCAGATGCTGGAACATGGGGTTTTTTCTGCTTGCCCTGCTCACATTCATTTCTTTTTTCCCCTTATTTCTCCTTCCTTAGGTTTATGGAAGCTCCCAGCAGCACTCCTTGCACCTAATTTACTTATGTCCTCTGATGAAATTTTATTTTTCAGGTTTGGTCTGCAATCTTTTCACATTGCTATGAGGTTTGTTATCCCCTTTCAGTGCGGTCGGACCTATAGCCTTCTGTTCTTCAGGTCTGGTGCTGCTGAAGGGACTTCCCATAGGGATCAATGCCAGCTCCCCATCATCCCATCTGGGGAGAAGAGCGTCTCTTTTAGATTAGGAGGTGAGCAACCCTGAAATCTGAGTATTTTAGTGGAATTGAATACATTGCACTTGTTAACTCACAAGATCATGTCCTTCACATTTTTGGAAACTTAGTCAAGATTGTTATGCTCACTCAACCTAAATTTATTTGACCTTAATCCACGCTTGATGATGCACTGAGAAAGCCAAAAGGGACCTAGCAGACATAATAAGAGATGTGCCTCACGGCAGGGAGCAGTTTATTCTAATGATTATTTATAAACTCCTTCAGCTCCCTAAGACGTGTTTTAGCAGTTGATTATAGTTTTCTTCAGCGCTTTAGAAGCTGTTCCCACTAATATGGCAAATATTTCTAGCTGTTAGAATTGTGTTTCTGATTAATTTTGTATCACTTGTAATGCTAAGAGGAGATGCTTGCCCCCAGCCACAGCCACAGCCAAAGAAAGGGAACTTCATTGCCAAACACCTACCCTTAGTACACGGGAGCAATCAAGTGGCTCTCTAAGATAAAACTCCCTTTGATTTCTCCAGATAATTTTTTTCCCAAGTTAAGGGCCCGGGGCTTGGCTGTGAGTTCACAGTACCAAGAAGCTGAACTGAGTTTTACTACTCCATTACTCATGTGTCTCTGTTTTTCCTCAAACTCTTTATATAGCTGCCACAGTTCCTCTGCACCTTGCAAGAGATGGATGAGCCAAAGAACATGTCTTTAGCAACACCTGCAGCACTTGCCAAGCCGTCTATTTTACGTAGGATATAAGCAGTAGCTGTGTGTGCTAGACTGCAGGCCAACTGCCCTGTAAATAAATCCTGGTCCTTCCAAGCTGACCCTCTGCACATAATTAAACACTTCATCCTTCAGAACTCGAGACTGCTCCAGGATGCACAGCAGCTACGGGAAGGACTCTGCAGCCACAGACAGCCCTTCAATAAGCTACTGGGGACATCAGCAGAAACAAATTCCCAGGAAAGTTGCTTAGTAATCCAAGATTAGAATTTGACCACTTCTGCCCGTGTCCAAGGGGGAGCTGCTCTCTCCACTGCCCAGTTTTGGTTAAAGAAGCTGAAGTTTCCCTCATCAGCCTTCTCAGCAGCCAGCCACAATGGACAGGGAGTCCACAGCAGAGTAGAGAGAATAAGGGAAATAAACATGATAAAGCAGGACTTGCTGTTACCTGGATATTGTATTTCCCACCACAAATGTTTGGCTGAGATGTTTGTTTCTTAGGAACCACTGAAGTTATTTGTAAGCTGCTTGTACCACAAAAAGGCTGATTGTTCCTATTCACAAGCAGGGCTAATTTACCTTTCTGTCAAAGCAGTTTTCACGGAGAACAGAGTTTAAGACAACAACGGCAAAAAATACCTCCTTTATAGAAACACAACTGACAAGCAGTAGCCTCCTTTGCCCCAGTGTTTATTGCAGCTTTTATGCCGGAGTCTGAAAAAAATCTGCAATGGGTGAGGAGAGGGAAATCAGTGCATCCTTTCAGGGTTACTTTTTGCTCTTTCAGCACCTACTTCTCCAAGGGGCCGTATTCTGCAGGATGGCAGCAGCTGCTGTAGATTCTGTGCATGCTGCAGTGTCACTGCAGATCCAACAAGGTGAGATAAACTGTGTCACGCCGACCAGCAATCCCACACAAGTGCCGTGACCACTACGTACGCAAAGACACCGAGCATTCAACTCACAAAATCCCGTGGCGTTTTGCACTAGTGTTTCATTAGTGGTCATGTAGTGTCGCCTCGGAATTAAGTCCACTCTCTCTTCTGCCCCACAGCCATTACCTCTTTCCCATTTAAGCACAGGCACAAAAGCTTCTCTCTCAGTCAAGGATAGTCTCCTCAGCCCCCAGCCTGTGCAGAACATCTCAGCACATCTAAGTGGTGAATGCCAGCCCTCCCTGTGACCTTCCACAGCTGCAGTACCACGGCCTGGCTTATCCCAGGAAAAAAGTGGGGAAAAAAAAAAAATACTTAGAGTGTGCTTTAGTTTCCTTAGTCTGTAGCTTCTGGATTTGGTGGGCTTTTCTGCTTGCAGTCGAGCTGACTTTCACAGCAAATAGCATAGATTAAGTTCTGTGCTCTGAGCAGGGATTTCTCATTTCATACATCATTTATAACTTTCTGCAATGATTCCACAAAGTCAGTATCTCTCCATAACACAAAGATGAGAGGGATGGAAAATATAGCCGAAGAAGTGACAAACCTGCAAATTGCATTTGTGTAGAATTCTGTTGCCACAAAGCTTCTACAGCAATTTTATAGAAACCTAGCAAATTCAGTATAACTAAATTTGCAGTTTAGGAAAGTTATGCATTTATGGATTTCAGCACAGTGGCATATTACAGCTTAGCAGAGATGCTAAATGTCTCTCACACAAAATGGAAATTAAATCTGTTGTTCTCTTTTGTCAGATCAGGTCTTTGCCTACATTACATTGGGCAGAGATTTCACTTCCCCACAGAAGCCGCAGTAGCAGTGAAAAATCCTGCAATCAAAATACACTTTTGCAAAGGTTGCAAACACTAATTACATCAGGTTGCTCTGTAACTGTCAAGTGATGCCTTTTTTAATTTCCCTAGGATAGTCCATCTCTCATTACCAGAATGCGAACACAGGTTACTACAGAAGAGCCCTACTACATTTTTGGGTCATGCACATTCCAGTGAAGCAAACAGCAAAAATCTCGTGGGTTATATTAGAGCCACAAACTCCTAAGAGCTCCTTTGTACTCAGTGTTTGTTTTCATAGTCAGAGCCAGCTACCATAATGCTGGTCCTGATCCCACTTTCCTTGCTGGATAATCAGCATTTACTACAATCTAAATCGGTGAAATCAGAATGGTGTAAATGAGAGAACTAGGGGCACCTGCTGCAAATTTCCAGAGACCAAAAAGGGATTGATTTTCTTACCAGCCTTCAATTCCTAATGGGCAAAGGTTGACAAAGACAAGTCCTACTGTGCCTGTCACCCATATTTAACTGTACCTTAAGTCAATGGGAAATAAAGTCAGTAAGATGCACACACTCAAAAACACATACATATGAAAACACAAAATTGAATTCAGGTTGAAACACTTTTCATTTCAATACAGCATATTGTCATCAGAGAAAGAAAAAATATGTATTATTCTCTGTCTAGCTCTTCCAAAGAAAATAATAGCAAAGGTTTAAGAACATGCATTGGCATCCTTCCTGATGGGATTTAAAATGTTCTTTTCCAATGTAAGTGCAAAACCAAAAATTAAGACTGAAAATCAAGCACACTAATCATGCACATTCAGAACTGATCCAAAAAATTGGACTTGCTGAAGCCAGTGGCACAACTCCCATTGACTTCCATGGGGCCAAGATTCCATCTAGTTCCTAAGAGAACATTAAATTGGCTACATTTTATATTTCATTTAATGGACTACATTAGCAGGAATGAGTTATTAAGATTCACATTCTACAAAGAAATCAATTGAATTGTGGAAAGTATTAAAACTAATGTGTCTGTTACAACATACCTCTAAATTAAGGTAGCATTCAAAGTCTCATTTTTAGTACTGCTGGATTTCTCGTTTTCCAAAGAGGCATTGCAGTAAGGAAGCTTTGAACTTGATTTTCCACTTTTCTCGCAACAGAAAAACAAGTATATAACATGCCATATGATTTTTATTAAAACCTCCCTTTAAAAAACGCAAAAAATTAAAGAACTAAAACTTCAAATAAGAATATATTAAGGTACAAAATGTACAGAGGCATGAGTAAATGATTTAGTTCTTATTTCTCTCAAACTAATTCCCTCTTTATTTTTAACCCAGTTACAAGTCTGCTGGTTGTCAGTAGAATTTGGATCCAAATTTGTCTGCTAACCAAACGGAATTGTTTGGATAGCAAAGTCACAATGTCTAACATCTTTATCAGGTTGCTGTTTGACTTTTTCAATAACAAAAGTAATTGGGTACATTAAAACTGCAATTCTTTAAAGTCCAAGACAAACATCATAATAAAATACCAATTTCTTTAGGGAAAATTCCAGTATAATAATGTAAACAAGAGGATTTTACTGAAATTACTTCAAAAACCCATAAAAGTTAACAGATTAATCTACTTTCCATAACTTTTGCTGCATCTTAAGTAGTTTTATAGGAGGACTGGAATTACATATTCTGTTACGCGACCGTTGCACCTCTTAAAATGTTATGAACATTTTGCCACTTCATTGTAGCCAGAACAGACAAACAGCTAATTTCATTTGCTTTCACATCCTGCAAAGCTGGAAGCACTTTGCTCATTTTGGTTTTTCCAGCACCTTCATTTGGCCTCAAGTCTCTCAGGAAGTGAGAGCCTGTTCTCCTGGGGCCCTGCCAGAGCAGTGCATTGACTGGCAAAGGACGGGCAGGCAACACCAGCACCATTTGTGTTACCAACTACAGGAGAACACAGGTGAGGCACAGGTTCACAGGTTATTCCGAGTTGGAAGGGACCCAACGCTTCTGGGTGCACTCAGGGGCTCGTGCAGGAGTGGATGAGCCCTGAATCGATGCACAAGATGGAACTTGAGGCACCATGGCACCCAGGTGGGACAGGAGCTTCTCTCTGACTGCAAAAATGGCCACCAGGAAGACCCTGATCTCATGGAAAGCAAGCACAGAGCAAACAAAGAGAATGGTATTTACTTTCAAGAGCAAACAACTGCCATCCTCCCCCGTCCCATCAGTCCCCAAAAAATATTTTCAGGCAAATTTGTACTGAAAGTGAATAAAGTCTGACCACTGCAGGCAACTGTCAGAAATTCTAAATAATGAGAATTTTTTATAGGCATTTCTTAATGCAGAACAGCAGTAGCAATGAATATTCTGGGACAATGCAGGGATTTTATTCTCTTTCTGTGAAAGAAAATAAATGGTGAACTTCATATATTCACCGGCTCCAGAGCCAAAGAAAAATAATCACAAGCACACAGCATAACCCATTGCATAAGCAAGTTGTATAACTTCCTCTGAGTGTTTGATTAAATATTCTCCTAAAAGATGTGCTTTACTTTTGCCATAAACACATCAAGAGATGCTGAATTTACCACACTCCTTGATAAATTATTCCTTTTCTCCCTGCTAAGAAACCTCTTGCAGGATTCATTTTATCTAACTTCAGTTTGCAGCCATCTTGTGCCTTGCTCAGCAAGACTGAAAAATCCTCAGCAAGAGCCTCGTTGAAGAACTGTGTGGCATCTTTGTTGTGTGTTAACCACCCTTCCTTCAATCCATCTTTCAACTTTCCTTTTGATAAGAAACGGTTATGTGTGTAGTCCCTCTTTACCTCCCCGTCCTCGTGGTCCTGCCCTTTACATCATATTCCTCTCTTGCCTTGCATATGGTCTCTTGTTTGCAAATTTGACCAATTGAGGGCCTCCCAAACACAACATCAGTATGCTTTACCCAGTAAAACTCTCACAGAAACTCAGCTGTTAACCACTGAAATGTGATCTTCTGCTGTGCCTCCGCCACCCTCCAAAATGGCACGAGAACAAGAAACTTTCACAGCATAGTGTGGGGCATGTTTGTCCACAGGAGCGGACAGGCGCTGCCCTTCCTCTCTCACCCACCTCCTTCTACTCCCCATGGCTTCACCTGGCCACAGATATTGAACACCATGCTTCACACTGTACCATTTTTTTTATCGATAGGTTTGGTTTTGTTTTGGAAAGAGAAGGCAGTTTATGAGTTGGATCCTGGGAGTGTTTCTCAATATTGCTGGAAGAAGCCAATATTCTGCTGACTAAAGGAAATTTATAAACAGCCAATTTCTAAATGAAACAGATGGCTTATTAAAAATGAGCAGTCGCTTCTTTGGCACGCAAAAACAGCTTTAATTCTTTTTGTATTATAATATTACTGCATTTGTGTATGTTACAAGTAAGAAGATCGACAGTTATCACAGACCCACCATGTTAATAGTAAATTGTGTTGTTTCGTACAAACTGCAAAGATCCTCTAACCTTCACTTATATGTATGTATGTATTGGGTTTGTGCGGTAGGTTTCTGATAATGAGGGGGCTACAGAGGTGACAACTCTGAGAAGCGACTCCCATGAGTTGCTTGGAAGCTTCACCCATGTCTGACAGAGTGAATGCCAGTTGACCCCAAGATGGATCCACCATGGGCCAAGGCCGAGCCCACCAGCGATACTCACCCACCTCTGGGATAATGGTTTTAAGAAGGAAAAAAATGGGGTTTTTGCGGAAGTAATTACAACTAGTGAAGAGAGGAGTGAGAATATGTGAGAGAAGCAGCCCTGCAGACACCAAGGTCAGTGCAGAAGGAGGGGGAGGAGATGCTACAGGCTCCAGAGCTGAGGTTCCCCTGCAGCCTGTGGTGAAGACCATGGTGGAGCAGCGGTGCCTCTGCAGCCCATGGAGGACCACAGGGGAGCAGAGATCCACCTGCAGCCCATGGAGGAGCCCACACTGAAGCCAGCTTGCTGGCAGGACTTTGTGGGGGACCTGCCCTGAAGGATTGCACCCTATGGAAGGGATCCCCACTGGGGCAGTTTGTCAGTAAGTGCAGTTGTGAGAACGATTCATGTTGCAGCAGTCCATGGAGGACTCTCTCCTGTGGGAGGGACCCTACGCTGGAGCAGGGGAAGGACTCCACTCCCTGAGCAGCAGCAGGAGATAATCTGTGATAAACTGATCATAACCCCTGTCCCCCATCGCCCTGCACCTCTGCAGGGAGGAGGTAGAGCTGGGAAGGAAGGAGGGGTGCAAGCAAAGTGTTTTTAGGATTTCTTTGATTTCTCATTATCCTATTCTAATTTTGATTAGTAATAAATGCTATTTTGCCTTGTGAGTGATCTCTCCCTGTCCTTCTCTCAACTTATAAATCTTTCACCCTGTCCACTTGAGGAAGGCAACCACAGAGCAGCTTTGGTGAGCATCCAGCCCCCAAACAGGGTCAAATCACCACATCATAATAGCACTAAGTAAAAATACCAAGCTATTACTGAATTAATGTTCAACCAGTTTAATTTATTTTCATTCACAAAATTGATTAAGACCTGCTGGACAAAAAAATCGCTGTATGGGATTTCTGAAGTGACTGTTGATGTCATGGTGTCCTTTCTTCAACCAGCTCAGGGTTAGACTGCCCGATCTGTGGGTAATCTAAGTTAGTTTTTTTTCCTTCTCAGAAAGTGGAAAAAAGGTTTTACCATGTGGCGCAAAAAAAAAAAAAAAAGGCAAAAAAACCCCCCTCACTTATTCAGACAGCCCAAACATGTAGCCTAAACAAGCATATGAGACAGTCCTAACTTCACAATTTAACAAATGAATAAAGACACATTTTCTTGCAACATTAGACAAAAATTTGGATTACGTTCTTGCACTTTTCGTCAAAACTCTCCAAGAAAAGATTCACTCAAGCTTCATACGTACATATGGACATATCTTATCTTATTAGAAGGCTGGAAACATCACACTAGTCTGAGTTAAAACATGGCCTCATTCCTAAGAGATGAAAAAACATTAAAAGAAGACAAGCTTGTCTACTCCTAATCCAAAGACTGGCTGTTCACGACAACGAAACTTCTCTGCTAAATCCCAAAATCTGTGAGATTTTCCTTTCTTCATCAGTGTGCTGCATGAAACAAGCAATTGTGAATACATTTGTTTGAAATTGAAGAATATTACTCCCTGAGAATACGAATAAACCTAAAGAACATTAATACATTTACATCTAGATGAAAGCTATGATAATTAATCATCTGAAACTGGTATTTGGATTTTCTTCGCAGATGCAGAGTAAGAAAACATTGACCTCTAGAAATATTTCCAGCAGAAAAAGGAGGTCATGGCCAAAATTACGTACACACCTGCAAGCCAGCATTTTTTATGGCCAAGGATTTGTATGTTTGCTGATTATCTAGCCTGCACAGCTTCCAGAAACTTTGATCAAGAACTGACCGTGACAGAGGAAAAAGTTATCACCTTAGTCACAAAGACACACCATTAATGGTTCACTCCCCAAGTCAGCCTACACTGTACTCTTCTCGAACAAAGTTGCTGACACTATCATGAGGTATTAGTATATTTAAGCTAAGCCTGAGGATTTCAAAAGACTTTCAAGGAAAGAAACCTCATGACTTTCTGCAATTAGGTCTCTGCCTTGATGCTATGAATAATGAATTTGCAGTAATTTCATTTAGAGAGAAGCAGAGGAAAAAGGTCACTTCAAACATGGGAAATTAGGCAATGTGATTCTATCAGAAATCATGTTGAAAGGATTAATTTCTTGAAGGAAAAAAAAAAAATAGAAGAACAGCTAAATATATTAATCCTGTTCCACAGATGTTTCATAGAAAAGAAAACATGAAAGAAGCCCCCAGCCTGTACCAGATACATTGCCACGTCCAAGTTGTCGTTCAATTGGACAAAGAAAGCACACATATGTAGGCTGCATTCTTCTTCCATTGTTGCCTCCCTTATGCAGAATGGTACATCTTGGAAATAATGCTGCTGCTCAGTGCCACACTGAAGGAAACAGAACGAAATCCCACTGCTGCAGGATTTGGTCTGGAATAGCTGAAGGCATCGTGGCATTATTTTACTATCTTTCCCAAGCATTAGCAGAATAGTACAGGGAAACACTACCAGAAGTCCTGACACACCACAAGTACAGTGATTTGGTTTGTGAAATGCCTCTACCCAGCAGGACAGCAACTGAGGGCATTTCTGACATCCATGTTTTATCAGATCATCCTCTGTAACCCACAGTAGTCTTAGACACTGATGTTTGTCCACACATCCTTTAGTAGCTGGCCTCTCCTGTGATAAAACATGATATTTTCTATCTTGTAGCTTCTCTTCACTGTAAAAGGCTGTTATTCGTGCATTGGGCATACTGGGTAACATTTATTCGGAGCAACAGAGATTCATATTTTTAAGTCTTGAAGTATCAGCAATGTGCCAAACACCTAATTGCTGTACTTGGTCTAAAACTAGAAATAACACCCAGTCTGAGCTGAATTAAAAGCCAGACAGTGACAAAGCCAAGAGATTTTTTTTGTGTGACAGCGCATTGGATTTATTGCTTCAGATTGCAAGCAGTGAAAGGGAGTGTCAGTACTCATTTTCAGGTGACAAAAAGATATAAAGAGCTTATTATAGGGACTCCAACAAGTTTCTACAGGTCTGATCTGGGAGAAGATAGTAATGCCAGGTACTACATAGGGGCAGAGCAGAAATAGAACAGACTGAGAATAACTGGCCTTGGAGGAGTTACCCAGAAAGCAGCTGAGCTTCAGCTCCTGAGAACTGTATACACCTGAAACACAGATTTTCAAAGTTTATATCAAGTCCTGAGGCATTCCAGCTGTAAACAGTGAAGTCCCCAAGGTATGTAATATTTTGCTTCTAGGTGAAAAACTATGCTCAGAAATGAGGAGCTCAGCATTATGTCCATGAGCTCATGTCCAATTCCCAGCAGGACTGGCACAGTAACATCCCTTGTCTGTCTCTGTGGTTTAGCCCCACAAGGCCACACATCCTGGCAATATGTAACCCAAACACAGCAGACCTTTGGATCCTTTTGGATCCTTCCTTTGGATCATTCATTGGGTCTGTCAAGGGAAATGCGCTCAAATTCCTGACAGTTACACAGTCCATTTCTCAGAACAGGATCATCCAGCCCCTGGATACCCAGAGATGAGTCACAGGCAATAAAAATCCACGGCAAAATTTCCAGAGAGTCACCTGTTTCACACTTGTCTCTTTCATGCTTTCAGTGGACCACTGAATGAGCAGAGTTATTCAGCCAGGGTGGGTTTCATCTCCTTTAATTTCAGGTGCTTGAAAGTTAAGTGCCTATTCAAGGGGATCATGTTAACACGAGGAGAGACACTTGCAGGGGACAATTATCCCACGCTCCTTGGGCACCCACCTTGGCTTAGATTGCCTGGATGGGGTCTCTTTCTCGTAGCAATTGGGGGTACATCTGTATGGCAGCACAGTGCAACCCATGGTGCGTCCTGTAGTCCAGGCTACTCTGTTGGCTGATCATAGAAATGCTGGGGTTCCTGGGGCACCCACTTGTCTGTGGGCTGAGGTTTTCCTGCAGAAACAACCATGGCATGCAGAGGGACAGCAAAAACTTTGGGTTTACCCTAATGTGCAGTTGGAATGCAGCTAGAGAAGACATCTGACCATGAGCAACATGGAGTGCATTGCAGCATTACATATTATAACATAAACATGGCTTGTATTCATAGCTCAGGTGAGGACCCCTTTAAGTAAACAATTAGGGGACATAAATCCAAAGTTTAATGATATATACCTTAATGATACTTCTAATGAAACTTGAATGCACTCATTATCTCTGTCTTTCAGACTGAACTCATACTAATCTCAAATATGTTTTAATGCTGATGATACTTCCTGAGTTTAATATATTCCAGTAGATTTTGTAAAAATACAGAGTTGGACTTAAAGTAACTGTGTTGCAAAGAAATATTAACTGAAATTTCACTTAGAGGGAACTTTATACAAATAAGAGCAAAGCTGGTCTATTTGGTCAACATTTTTCCTTTTTTTTTTCAACCAGAATTGGCTAAATCGGGGATAAAAAGAAGCTTCTTTCCCATTTTGCCTTACTCTCTTCTAAAAATAAGGCCTTGTGATGTTACTTTTCAAAGCAATCTGTCAGAACGAGACGTAAGCTCATGTTGCCTTCAAACAAATACCATTATAATGGCAGCGTTTAACATTACAGTGTTGAGATATCTTCAGTAGCACTTTGTTTGCCACAATTAAGTCTTTATGCTACCCCAATGTTCTGGTGAGCCTGCAAAAAAGGAATGGTACTTTTCATATTATATTCTTTACTAAGCATCTAGGCAGACTAGATGAAGACTATTCAATTAACCAAGAGCACTTATTCTTACATTGTCATGAGTTTCTTTTGAATAGAGTCAAGTTTCCGCAGGATTTATGAGCTTGGGCATGGACTTACCTGCTTCACATAAAGCAGATGAGAGAGGAGATGTGCACAACAAAAAGCATTATTTTCATTTAGAAATGCTCGCTAAAGAAAATGCTACAAAAGGTACTGGAATAGCTATACCGTTGCAAAACAGGAATTTCACTAATATGGTTCGTTTTATTAGCATATAAGATAAAACTAATGGATGTCTGACATACCATTGAAATATAGGCGGAACAACAACTGTGCTGAGCAAATAAAACACCATTCTCCTGCAAATGTCTTCTGTAATCTTAGTAAAGCTACTTAAGACTTTCATGCCCTCTTAGAGAGCTGATGTACTTGTGCAGCTTCCTCATCCAGCCTGGTTCATAGGTACAGTGCTGTCACTGAGCTCTTGATCTCAGATAACCTCCATGCCAGATAACCTCCTCAGATAACCACCAAAACACTGCCCTAGCACTCTTTTTCCTAACAGAACATATAGGAGCTTCATACCACATTAGCCAAGAGAACGGGCAGACTTGAAGTTCTGGTTTTGGCTTACTACCAAAGTCAGTCTTTTGAGAAAAACTGGGCAGCAGTGGGAGGTTTAGTCCCTTATTTTGGTCCTTTCCTTGAGTATTTGGGGGCTGGTGACACCTTTGGCCTGTATGGTCTCATCCAGAAATGCCTGGACCTAAATAAATAGAACTGCCACTGGCCTTGGGGAAAAAAATAGAAATTAATAATTAATAGTTTTGACAAGGTGCCTAGAAAATTGAGTCAGTAGTGGTAGTTGTAGCCTTGCCTAGGAGAAAAAGAAGCCAGCTTCTAGGGACCTGAGCCGCTTAGAAAAGAGTGAATATGAAACAATTAGATAGGAAGGCAATTGGTCCTAGGGCTTAAGAAAGTAAACAAAATAGGTACATCTGCTGCCATTACAGCTTTCAGATAACATTTTCTCTTCTGGGATGCAATCAGAGCTGAGCCTTGTGGGCCAGCACCTGGACTGGACTCCCTGTTGGTTCACCTCCTTAGATATTTGTCTGACAGATGCTGTATGAAAAAATAGAGTAGTTTTGTTCACTGGAGCAGTTCTGATTTACTGTGTCTGGCTGGTGAACAGCACACTATGCTGGGCAAGCCTTTGCAGCCAGGTGAGACGCAGGACAGACAGAACTGGTGAGGCAGATCATTCTCAACAATTGTCTCATGCAGAATGAAGTGGCAGAAACAGTACATTATGGATATTATCATCATTATCTCTTGCTACCTCTAATAGGTTTTGTATCATTTTGCTCATTTTTATAGCTTGCTGGCTCAGAACCAACATTCACTGGAGGAAATGCTTGGTTTGAGTTCCCCTTGTTTTAACTGTCCACAGAATGGATGAAACAGGGATGTGGCTGCTGGAGTAGATCAACCCTTTCTTGCATATTGAAACTAAGACATTTCTAAAGCATGGTATTGTTATACACAATGGGATAAAAGCAGCTTCCTTTAACATTTCTTTTGGGCTATATTTTTTTTTTTATTATTTCTTTCTGTTGGTGAAAAAGTACAGAAAGAGGAAAACCAGGCAAAGCACGGTCCTCATGAAGTTACAGGTATAGATTCAGCAGGGGGAAAAAAATCTCAGAAGACTTGTCGTGGTTTGACCCTGGCTGGATGGCAGAGGCCCACCCCAACTTCTCCTGAAGGAGAAAACTAAAAAAAACAAACTGGAAAATAAAACTGGAAAATAAAATAAAACTGGTCACAGGCAAAAGAAGCAAGGCAAAACTATAAATAAAGAACATAAAGGGTTTATTTTCTAACTAACAAGCTCAGAACTGCAAGGGAAGCATCATTTAGAAGGCAACCTTTCTCCCCCCACCCCTCCTTCTCTTACAATAGATGTAATATTCCCTTTTCCACCAGGAGAAAAAGGGGGAACATAGGGTAGGGGTAAACCAGGCAGGTTGGTATTTCTGAACAGATCCAGGGTAGGAACCATCTCTCTGCCCTTCCATAAAGTTCTCTCTCTCTCACAAGAGGGAAAGGTCTTTCATGACCCCTCCCAAGTGAGATCTCGACCTGAGGACGACAGTTCTTCTGAAAAATTCTCTGTTGTCCAGAAGTCACAGCCAGGATTGCAGCTTTTAAGTACTGGCTTTTCTGCTTCATAATGAGCCCATCCCAAAGTACACAGATACTATAACAATGCACAAAAAAAGTCTGTCCAAGGATTTCTGCGGAGCTCTCAGCTAGCTCCAGGTTTCTGTCTCTGGGCTCCAACACATCAGCAGTGTTGTCCAGTTTTTACCTCTCCATCTTCAGTCTTAATGCTTAGACGGATTCTGCGGTCCTGGTTCTCTCTCTTTGGTCCATAGGTTTTCACCATGGTCAGTCCAATTCACAAGCAGCAGCGGGATGCCTGGAAGAACATCTCTACCCCTTCTCTCGTGGGCCTGGGGGCCTTCAAATCTCTCAACCTCCCGACGCAGGTTCTGGGCTGGCACGCTACATCTTACTACTGAACCTTTTTTTCTTCTCTCCCAAGTATGTTATTTGCAGAGACGCCTGCCTTTATCTTTAACCTTGAAGGCCATGGCAGCACGGAGAGCTCAGGCCAGAACTGAGCTGTTAACCCCCTCGCTACCAGAGCAGCAGAAAACCCCCTAAACCATAACAACACTATATAAAATGGTTACACAAACCCCTGAACCAATATCTGTAGGATTTTCCCAGAAAATAACTGATAGTCTGCCTCTTTCAAACTGCCTTAGGATATGGAACAGAATGATGCCTCATCATGGAAATATCATCAATTGTTCCAGCAGTTTTTATCATCTGAAAATGCAAGCTCTTCTATGAGAAGGATGACAACAGGTTGGGTATCTGTGTTATGACAGAAACCTGACTGGAAGTACAAAATAATTTAAAATCATCACTATCCTGGGGGTGTGCCAACAGCCTGCATGGGGGTAGCTCTGGGGAGCAGGTAATGTGTGCTACTTGCTACCTCCTCCTTCAGCAGTTTATTGTTTTTCCCGTGTATTTGCTGACACAAGCAATGCCCTGGGTTTCTCCATGATCTGCAGGGATGCACACGCCGAGGAGCAGGCACAGGGAAAGCAGGGAGGCTCCAGCTTAGGGACAGAGGGAATGGGTATCAAGGGAGTATTGCAGAGCATGGGTGAGGAAAAGCAGAAGCACAGGGGCTACAGAGCGGAAGCCAGACTGGGAGAAACGCAACAACAGAGAGACATGGAGGGAAAGGGAAGTCTGGAAACATGGAGCAAAACCAGGAGGTCAGTGGGAAAGCAGAATTCTGCATGAAGTGTCTGAGGGGTAGGAGATCTGAGATGAAAGAGAAGGACACCAGAACAAGAGGACATGGCCTCAAATTATGCCAGGGGAGGTTTAGACTGGATGTTAGGAAGAGGTTTTTCCCAGAGTGATCCCTCAGAGGAATGGTCTGCCCAGGGAGGTGGTGGAGTCGCCATCCCTGGAGGTGTTTAAGAAAAGACCGGATGAGGAGCTCAGTGACATGGTCTAGATGGTGGGAGGCTTGGATGGATGGAGCGTGGTGCCCGTGGTTCCACACTTGTGGGCCTGATCCCTGGGTGGGCGTTCCCTTGGGAGTTGGACTTGTTGATCCTGTGGATCCCTTCCAACTCAGAATAACCTGTGACCCTGTGAAACTGTTATGGGTACAGGAGAAAACAAGGATACTGCTACTAGCAACATTGCCATGCTAATGGACACCTGTGGCATGGGAATTAGCTGCTCGCAAAATAAAGCAAAATTTCAGTCCCAAGTGTCAATACTGAAAAGGACAGCTTCAGGTATCTGATCCACTGAGTTCTTTATTAACCTGCCCACACTTATGCCTTGCATACCTCAGTCTTTTTGATGTTTCTGAGCCTTCTGCTGGACCGACCTGTCCTTATTACATTCAATAAGTACTTTTCAAAATGATTGCTTGGTCTGTTGTGGGAAAAGTAACAAGAACTCACTGGAGAATGGAGGTAAATTTTCTGCCTTTCTTGCTTTGTATTCTTCTCTAGACTGTGCATTATTCCCTTGAAGTATTTTCTTATTTTTTAAGCTCAGTCAATACCTTACAGTCTCTCTTCCTTAGGG
The DNA here is from genome assembly GCA_013390025.1 of Pitta sordida. Classification (NCBI taxonomy): domain Eukaryota; kingdom Metazoa; phylum Chordata; class Aves; order Passeriformes; family Pittidae; genus Pitta; species Pitta sordida. Next base: position 32,394 of record WEKX01028932.1, read on the forward strand.
ATTTCTTTTTTATCCTGTTGATTACTGACAATGTTCTTTGCTAAATCCCTCTAGTCTAACTTCCAGCTGGGCTGGGCCAGTATTGCTCCGGCCGTTCTGGTCCAACCAGAAGCATTCTGGGTGATATGACAGACTATAGTCATACATCCCCTGAAATACCATATACACACACATGCACATGTGTTCAGTTGTGATAGGAGTTTATACATCATCTCTACATTTAACTATGCCACTTAGACAAATACAAAGATTTCCACTTGAGAAAGAAGACGGTAGGTATGGGATTAGCCTCATCTCTTGTCAGCATTTGGTCTAATCTTAGGAAAGCTGCTCTGAGACCTCTATTCCCAACACAGTCAAACATAGCCTTTATCTCCAGGAAGTTCTGTTCTGCTGGAGACATAGAAACCTCCAGCATGGTCTTTATCATAAAACTTTTGCTATCACTGTATGTAAACTGAAGCCCAGCCATCGGAGGTCTGAAACATGAGTTCTAAAGCACTGAGCTTTCTCTGGAGTTCTGCATGTTGTTTGGAGAAAAGAAACGATAGGGGTTGTGTGGGTTCATGTTGTTTGCTCTAACCTGCTGGAACGTTAGTTCCAGAGTTCCAACTCTGATTGGAGTTGGAACCAACTCCAGAGTTGGTCAGAGTTCCTTACACTTCCATGAAGGTTTAGGGTATTGCCACTGCCTGCAGGAAAACACAGTCACAGTCAGGGAATACATGTCTGAGAAGGAGCTAGAGTCCTCAGGACAGGTGGAGATGGGAGAAGGCATTCTATACCACTGTACTGCTGTGCAAGAACTTGTTTGAAATGGGCTGGCACTGAGGTGCCCAGTGTCCAACTTCTTGGCTAATGGTTGCAAATGTAAGTTAAATAAAGCAGAAAAAAAGGTATTACATAATCCTTCGGGGACTCTACAAGTAAAAGAGTGTCATGGAGATCACTGACAAGTCCCAGATATAGCCCTCAGAGCTTATGCTGTTAAATTGTATATAAAATACATGCTCACACTCCCCTGCTTAAGGAGAACAGAAACATGCAGGTTTTTATCCCTCTTTGGCAAGCAGTGTCACTATAATGCTTCCTGTATCTTTCTCAGAGATAACATTCTGCTACACAGTGATGCATTTATTCTGGGATTCCTGCATGCAAATGAAACAAGCAGAAGTAAGGAAACATAAATAGATCAGTCAAATATTGTTTTCTTCTATGAGTTCTGGAAAAAGTTGTATTTGATGAACAAATATGATGTGGTTATTACTTTGAGATCTTTTATTTCACTTGAGAGCTGTAAGTTTCTGTGACAACGTATTTAAGCTCTGTAGTTGTCTTTACCTTTTCTCCCTTCAAGTTCTACAAAAAGAGGCTGTAATAACTCCATATTTTCCCTTTAAGTTGTCCCCATTAAAGCAGACGTTGAAGGTTTGATTTCTTCTGTTGAAAACATTATTGACAAAACATTAAGGCCACACATCATTGGTAGTTTGCTCATGAATACCACAAATATATTATTAAAATCATAGAAACACTTTTAAGCTGGTGCCTTCTCACAACACTGGCTTTGCCTTCTAAAACTGGAACTAACTTCTGATGAGAGGGATGTACTTATGTTTTTGCTTGCCTAAAGCTCACAGCTGTACAAAACAACAGACTTGTGCCCACAGATTCCTTCCAGATGCCAGTAAATGCACCAGTCAGTCCATGTGTATTTTTCTTGGTGTTACTTATATATTATATTTTATAAATGAAATTGTATATGAATCCTGTCTGTAAATCAATCAGCTCTAAGTTTCAGCCTCAGTGGTGGTACAATGTGATAGACACAACATGTTGCTAATCCAATTTCTTGATCTTGGTTGACTGTCTTGGACAACTCTGTGAGTTGTAAGAAAATGAAGCATTTCCATTTCATAGTAATTCCGTGGTTCCTTAATGACTGTGAAGATTGCTGCTGAGAATACTCTTTACAACACTGACTTCAAACAGCTCCATCCTAGGATATGTTTTTCAAGTTATAATTATCTAATCATGCATTCATTCAACAGGAACTTTGTCTTCACAGAAAAAGATATAATATTATACAGTTTAAAATAAAACATGGAACTGCAACCATGGATTTCAGTTTTGCTTGCAACGCCAGAATACACAGTGATGCTTGCTTTTCAGAGGAAGCACAAATTAAAAACGAGTGTTATGAAATGCATTTCATGTGAACAAAAATCAAAATGGCATACAGTTTCCCCCCTTGACTAAGCTAAAGAAATAATTTAACATATTAAAGTGAAACTACACAAATTACTACAGAGAAAAAATTGGCAGAGTGACAAATTCAGATTATTATTATGTGCTATCTTGCAGAGAATGTCTAAAAATGAAGGATTCTATTTTGTTGTTGTTCTGCTTCAACCCACCATCCACTCTGCTCTCATTTAGAAATCACTTTGAGTTTGAGAAAGATACACTGGGGTGGCAGATATGATTCACACATGACAATGGGTGAGCTACTAGTGCAGAGTGGTTAAATCCTGGGAGCAAAACTGTGCATTACAACCTCTGCATCACAGAGCCCAGCGACGTGACTGCAGGGATGCTGCAGGGCGAGAGCACACCAAAAGCATAGCCCTTCACTAATAAAAATTACAGTCAGATGGAAGAGGAAAAGAAAATACAGATTACCCCACACAACATTAACAAAATTTCCTGCAGCTGTAGGTTTTTTTCAAGGATAAGGAGAATCTGAAGTTTGCCATGCTTTTAAAAGATGAGAGAGAACTAAGGCATAGAGCACATACAGCAGGGAGCTAATTTCAGAGTCCTTTTCCCAACACGTATTTGGGAAAGAAAAACATAAGTATTCACAGCAGAATCTCCATTTTGGAAGGGTTTTTTTCAGCCAGAAGGGAGTATGTCATGACACTATCTCAGGGACACTATGCACATTTGACATGTGGAGAAGCTAAAGAAAATAGTGTGGTTAACAGAAAAGCACACCAAGTCTGGCCCTGGATCCCATTCAATCCATTAGGTAAGGGCATAAGTAGTTAAATAATAACACCTACTGAAGGCTCAGGTGCTCAGCTTGCTCAGGGGTGATATAGGACCAGCTATTTAGCCAACAGCCATTTATGCCTTCCTCCTGATCTGCTCACTGAAATGCTTTTCCCCACTGATGAAGGCAGTTAGGCATGATTTCCCATGCACCTGCTCTGTGCACTTGCACAGCTCCAGTTCTGTAACCAGCTCAGCTACATAGGGGGAAAGCTATGGGAAACCTGGGTTTCATTTTTTTTAAATTTTTTAAGCACTCCTTGGGGTTAGCTGAGATCAGCTCTCATCCTAAGAGAGAATGAGACTGAACAATGGCTCCTAAAAGATATGAGTATTTAGGAAGAATAGACTTTGTCCTTACAAAGAGGAAACGAAAGGGACAGAAACGGCTTTCTGCTGGAAAAAAAAAATTACACTGCATATGCAAAACTGGAAGATGCCTAGGGGAAAAGACAAAGTTGCTATCAGTGTGAGTGGCATCTTGGGGAAAACCCCAGCTGACAGAAGGAGGCTGCAGAGAGGGAGGAGTGCTGGGAACTACTAGACAACTGACTGGCACATATGTGGTTTCTGGTGATTAAAATAAGCCATTTAAAAACAGACCTGCTTGAAAAGCAAAAAAAAGTAAATTACATTATACTGGATGGAGCAGCTACCAGATGGTCCAGCTACCAGCAGCTACTAGATTTTGGGTTTGTTTTTTTAAATACACACATGCACTCACACAAGCAAACGCTCGTGGGCCAAACTGGACTGTAAAAGCCATCTGGCACTGCCTGTGTAAGTTTACTACCCTGTGAAACCTCATTCTCTCTGACATTATTTGTGGTTAGAAGACTAATTCCAGTTTCAGACAGGCAACTGGGCTGCAATCTGGATCAGGAGAATCAGAGAGCAACAGAAACAAAGAAGGAGCCAGAGTGGGTTCTCAGCTGCGAAGAGGCAACTTCCAAAAGGAAAATGAACTTCATTTTCTCAGCTCCTAACAAAAGTAATGGATGGTAGAAAGAAAATTCCCTCCATTCTTCACTATAAATCAAATACTGTAAATACACACACACAACCCTTTACACATGGCAGAGCTCTCGAAAAGAGAGTCCATCTAGGACTTATATTTTTTACAGTCACCTACTGTTTTCTTCTGTCTTCTGCAACTGTCCTAATGGTGTCCATTAGGATAGCACAGTATTTGATGAGTTTATATCCTCCATTCACTCATCTATACTTCCAGTATGTGCTTCCACTTCCCTGCCCTGGCACATTAAGGAAGCTGTGACCACGTCCAGTTGTACCCTAAAAATGAAGTATCTGTCACCATACATCAATGACATTTGATATGTCATTACAGATCATTCATAAAATACTCTTATAGCACTTATCATATTAACATATCCTGTACATCTTAAGTTTAAGGAAGACATTTAACAATGAGTATTCCTGAAAAATCTCATTCTGGTAGTAGCTAGGATTTTTTTTTTTTATAAAACAACAAAAGCAATGGAAAAGAGTTGAATGCTTACATATCAATGCACTAAAGACAATATCCTTGCCCTGAGGCCTAATTTGGTGAACGACTCAATAAAGCCAGAATTCAAGTAAGTTTCATTAAATACTCTCCTTGGCTGTAATTGTTTTTGTTGTAAAGAAGGAAGAAGATACAAATGCAAGTTTCAGATCTATAAACACGCAGCAACAATCACTATACAGCTAGTTTCCTAGAATATTAAAAGCTTTTGCATCACGTGTGTTATAAATACCTGATCTACTGAGCACCTCAACAAAGTTTGAAGGACTTTAACCAATGACCAAGATGTCAACATTGCCATATACCCCACCTGTGATGGTAGAGAGGCACAGGTTTATTGAATTTATCTATATAGCCTTGCCCTTGCTATACTTCACCAAGAAAATTCAAGTCACTTCAATTGTGTCTGAGCGTATATACACAGGGACTGCATGTGGTTCAGTTTGTTTTCAATATTCCAAGACGACAATTTAGAACTCTAAATTAGGAGATTACAAAATTTAAGAGTCTTCAATATAACAATAAAGGCTGCAAGGCTATGAGGTGGTTTGACCCTGGCTGGATGCCAGAGATTCACCCACAGCCATTCTCTCACTTCCCCCCCATCTCCCCATACAAACAGGGGAAGAGAGGAAAAGGAAAAAAAACCTGAAGGGTTTTGCTACAGCAGGAATGAGGACTATTAGAAATCTTTTACTGTCACAGGCAAAACAACATTTTAAGGTGAGGATATAAACGAGCTTAACGAGACAAGTATCATTTTAATGACAACCTTCTCCCCCACCCCTCCAGCTCTTACAACAGATACCACATTCCCCCTTTCCTCCAGGAGGCAGAGGAAGACAGGAGTAGGGGAAAACCAGGCAGTTGGTGTTTCTCTGCTGCTGCTCAGGGGAGGAGATCATTTCCCTGCATTTCATAGGAGTCCCCCTCACGGGGGGACCCTCCCATGACCCTCCCATGCATGAGTCCAATCCCAGGAGTAGCAGCTCTTCCATACTCTGCTGCCCATATGTTACTCCACAGAGTGCAGTTCTTTGAGCACTGTCTGCTCCAGCGTGATCCCATCCCAAAGCACACAGATCCTACCAGGTAGAGTTTTGCTCCGGCGTGGA
>WEKX01028932.1:38311-48340 GCA_013390025.1 Pitta sordida
AAAAAAAACCTGAAGGGTTTTGCTACAGCAGGAATGAGGACTATTAGAAATCTTTCACTGTCACAGGCAAAACAACATTTTAAGGTGAGGATATAAACGAGCTTAACGAGACAAGTATCATTTTAATGACAACCTTCTCCCCCACCCCTCCAGCTCTTACAACAGATACCACATTCCCCCTTTCCTCCAGGAGGCAGAGGAAGACAGGAGTAGGGGAAAACCAGGCAGTTGGTGTTTCTCTGCTGCTGCTCAGGGGAGGAGATCATTTCCCTGCATTTCATAGGAGTCCCCCTCACGGGGGGACCCTCCCATGACCCTCCCATGCATGAGTCNCTTCTTAAATATGTTATCACAGAGGTGTCTCTATCTCTCCTGTTTGTCCTGGCCTTGGCCAGCGGTGGGCCCAGCCAGGAGCTGGCTGGCATTAGCTCTGCCAGCTATGACGGAGGCTTCCAGCAACTTCTCAAAGAAAAGCCTCCCCCATAGGCCCCCTTGCTACCCAAAAAAACCCAGCCACAGCAAACCCAACACAGGCTACTAACCCTTTGCAACCAGTTCAATGTTCCTAGGAGAGCAGCAAGTCAGGGAAAATGTTATAAAAGGCCAATTACCCCTATATAACTCATTCTGAAATTAATTCAAGTTGCAGATAATGCTCTGGTCACAAATGCAATGCACACCTGCAATGATTCTTAGGTATTTTTCCCATAGAAAGGCTCTTGAAAGGTAAAGCAAATAACTAATGTGAAAGCTAGGATAGCTCACTGGGATTTTCATAATCCCTTTTCCTCTTCCTCCCATCTTAAAAGCATTGTCTTCATGCTTGAAAGCATCTGTTGAGGAGGCTGATCCACACAGCTTCAGCCCAATTCTGTCCAGAGGGCGAGAGGCTCAGTCCCACCTCTGGTTATTGGCTATACCTCTTAGAACTGAGACATCGGCCATATATTTTAGTCTAAGTTTTAAAAATAGAAATGTATCAATATTTTGATTATAACAGATTGTTTGATTACAACCAAGCTGTAGGCATTTCATTTTACGGGAATGGAAACACTAAGCTTCAGTTACAATAATTCTGTGGAATTTACAGAGAAAGATCCATTCCCCAAGACCTGTGTTCTCTCCACCAAATGTTAGAGCAGACTTCTGAACTCCACAGGACAACCTGAAACCCACAAAGTCTTCACATTTACTTGTGATGCCTTTAATGGAATTTCACTGATGGAGGATAGCTCTTCAAAAGTTCTTGTTACAGGACTAGAGGGTGACAAATGCATTTATTTTATTGAATTCCCAAGAAGTTACATACAGAAATGTTCATGAATCAGACAGGAATTTCTCAGCCCTTTCCCAATCCCGTTTCAAACAAAAAATAGGCTGGAGGTCTCATTTCTTCAGTCTGTAATAACCTTTCTACTTAAAAACAGTGGCATTAAGAAAATACACTTTGCAGCAGATTTGGCATATTTTAATAATTTCTCATTCATTTGAGCTCACCTGCTGATCACACAAACTGGCAGACATTCCATTGGGTTTTTAAGATTCCAACAAAATTAATCATTGTGGTTCTTTGATGTACATTTGTAAATGGCAAGCCCTACCAAAAGATGAAGTCTGGGCACCTTTTCCCAAGGAGGACATAATCAGATAGGAGGATAACCAACAGGACATAATTCAGTGCCAAAGCACTGAATGCTCTGTTCTCATGGGCCTGGAATCCCTGGTTACTCAATATTCAACCTCCTATTTATAAGCAAGTTCTCCCACTAAAAGAAAATACACACAACCACAGTTACCCCCACCCTCCTGCAGGCACCTGCCTTGTCTTTTATGCTTGCAGTTACAGGGCATTTTCTGGAGGGGAAGGAAAGAGTTAAAAGAAAAACGGCCCAATCTCCACTCACACATTTGTCAGCTTCCCCAAAACAGCTGCAGAATTTAAGCATAGTATGTTATTTTCCTCCCTGACAGGTTAATCTGTTTATTATTCATCCATTTAATGAAAATACTATGTCTCCACGCTAAGAACAAAACAAAACCTCCAACAACACTGGTTCTCTTTAAATCATACTCATAATATTGCACAATTTTATTTGTCTTTGAATTCAGCTTCCTTTTTAACTCCAAGTTAGAAGCAGGAGATTTATTTCTTCAGATTTCGCATTGCTGCTTCCAGCCACATTTATGGAATGTTTTCTGCAAAATTATCAGCATTTCATTACCTGCTTCTGCAACAGCCATGTATCTACTGTGAAAAGGTCACCCAAAAGTTAATGAACCTCATGCTTAGCCAAGCTGCTCTTCTCCTGTGGGACAGTAATTTTCATGAAACTCTGCGAGGCTCATCTTGCAAAGTTTCCTGAATATGATCCAAAAAAAGAATAGTCAGTAAGTCATGGAGCAAACCTGTCCCCTTTTCACAGGCAACTGCCTTCATTAAATTTCCTGCAAAGACATAGGGTTTGCAGTCTCAATGGCATAATATCCAAAGGGAAACTACAGGAGAACCCATCACAGAACTATTATGACCATATGGCTATGCAGAACAACCATGTGCATTTCCATGATTCAGTTCTTCTGGAGGATTCCCTGTCTGGCCTGGAAACATCTCTTTTGATGCACACCACGTGGAGTTTTTTTACAGATTAATTATATTAGAAAACTGGATTCATAATCCATGAAGATAATATACGTACGTCTTTATCTCCCTTAAGTATTTCTTCACAATAACTACTTTGGGTACAGAAGAATTAAATAATATTTCATTTTGACATAATGGATGTCATCTCACTCCTTTTATTTCAGTCCTCATTTCCACATTACGTATATCACAGTCTTTTTCTGTATGAATAGTGTTGCCCAGCTCCAGCCAACCAGCATGTTCCTTTATGTTTCAAAAAAAGCATTAATGAAGGTATGAAACAGGAAAAGCCCCATGAACAATAATTGATCCTCTTTCTGTTACTTCCTTTCTCATAATTGCTGACTGCTCTCTGCCTTCCAATTCCCTCGGGTAGCCTCTACTCCAGCAGCTTTCATTTTGGAACCTCACCAACAGTTGCATCTTACCAAGGACTGACGTGAGAGAAGGTCAGGAGAATCTATTCTTCAGGAATCGGGTTTATTAGACCCTATTTCAACTTTCTTAAGTCCCTATATAAGAGAAAACCTGCGGCAATTTATTGCACATTTGGTTGGAGATCACAACATCCCGAAATATCTTTGGGGAGCCTGACATTGTCCCAAAAGTAAAACAATGTTGTTTTTCAGATATTGAATCTGGTCCATTGCTCAGACAGAATATGTGCATAAACAAATTGCTGAAAAAAAGAAGACTGGATTATTATTATTATTATTATTATTATTATTGCTGTTTTGTTGTTTTTATTTTATTTAAACTTTGGAAGGAATTTTCTTGTACCTAGGAGTATATTCAAAAGGAAAATACAAAATTAAGAACTAAAAATAAGATGTAAAAGTCAAGAGCAGTTATTCTGGGGTTGTTCTGCTTTGCCTTACAGGAAAATTGCTCCAATAAGGAAAGAGGTGTTTTGTCTTTTTACTCTGAGAGGAAATGAATTAAATGTCTGTAAGCAAACTACAAACAGAGAAAAACTTGAGTTTAAGGATTGTTAATTCAAACAAATGCAAACTCTGCTAGACTCTGGAGTCTGGATTTCATTCACTGATAACCAGACTTGCTAGTTGAAGTGAACTGTGATTTCCATCTGCATCAGCCACTCTGTTCAAACAATGCCATTCCCAAAAGAAAGTGACTACATTGTCTAATGTTTTTTAAGAGAAGCTTATGATTAGGAGCCAATGTTTCCCAACTAGATGAGATTACGGAATTTAAGAAAATGTATGTTCTGATAAAAAGCAAAATTAACAACGAGGGAAGAATGTAACACAACTTTTTTTCTTTTTTTTTTTTTTCCCAGGGGGGACAGAGCTTTTTTGAGAGAAACCCAAGAAATTTGTAGAACCTGTAAAAGCTTCTGGCAACCACTAGGGTTGCCAAAAAGACCAGGGAAACTCAGAATATCTAAAGGTCAAAAAATCCGTGATGTGTCTCATTGGCCTAAAGATGGTGACCCTGTCTCTTATATGTCCTGCCAGTGTACTTCCCAATTAGCTATTGGTTATTCTTGACTCTAAAAAAAAAAAAAAAAAGTCTTTCCCTATCCTTTCTTTGAAATGCCCTGGTTTCAACCTGGTACAAAAACGGAAAGGAGTATGGGGAGGGAAAAGAATTCCTTCTCCAGCTGCATTACCAAACCCTGCTCTCAGCCCTCGTGGAGGCGTCCCTGGGGCTTCAGCCAGGGTCACCTTTTCCATGGCTTCCCCAACAGTCATGTGAGATAACAGCTCATAAAACTACTGAAGGTTAAGTGTCATTTGAAGCATAACTTGGAAATTAATAGTACTTATAGAGGTGTAACTCTTAGAGCCAGGACTTGTAGAGGCACAACAGGTCTTGGCCCAGTTCAAGGCTTGAGGCATTGCAGAGGACCATGTGCATGACCACAACTCGGGCTGGAAAGGATCTTCAGCAGGCTCCAGGCCAACCTTATCAAAGCTGGGTCAGCTGTGAGATCAGACCAGTTTGCTCAGGGATTTAGCTACTTGCGTCTTGAAAAGCTCTGAGGATGGAGACTGCAGAACCTCTCCAGCCAAAATGTGTATTTAAAACATCTGTTGTTCAAGTGTTGCCTCAGAACAGCAGTTATTCCAGGCCTGAATATCCCACTGGTTTTAAGTCAGCAACTGTTCCAACTTATCTGACTTGACAGAAGTCGTCACCATGGCATCCAAGTACCTGAAACAACTACCTAAGGAACAATATCGAAATTGCAAGGCACAGATATGAGGACTCAAGGACAACACAATACCCAGCGCATTTGCAGGCTGCCAGGGGCTAACACCACACTCTTATTTCTCTCTAAACCTGGGTGACTTTGGTCTTGCACAAAACCTCTGTCTGCCTGCAACGCTTCCCAATCTGACAGCAGATGCTCAGGCACCATCACAAGCAGCACAGAGATACACCCAGGTCCTAAAGGAAGTAGATGAGGTTCTTAAAAACAGCAACTTTCTTTGGGAAGTTACAGTAGAAAATGTAATGACCTGCACATTTTTTTTGTATTTTTGTTGTAACTACAAAACCTCCACAAAACCCTCACTGTACTTCTTTAGCTGAACAAAAATAACGTTTCATCCTTTGCTTTTGACCAACAGACAGAATGAATCTGAACAGGTTTATTTGTTCTGGTGGCCTGCGTGCCCTTAGTGCAATTGTTTAACTTAACAGTAACTTAATTTCCTAATAATTCTCATCAATTTTCCTCAATACAGTCTATATATAAATAGCAGATTCGAGGTATCAATAGTCCAGAGCAGATGTCAGTTAAACAATGAATTTTATTTTTTTTTTTTACACTGCCAATAGACAAGTAATCATGGTACTTTAGCTTGCTTATATGCCTCAGGCAGAAAGGCTAAGATCGGTGGAGTCACCATCCCTGGAGGTGTTTAAGAGAAGACTCGATGAGGAGCTCAGTGACATGGTCTGGATGGTGGGGAGTTGGACAGGATGGTCCTGTGGGTAGTGCCATGGTTTAGACAATGGGCTGGTGTTGGGTTACAGGTTGGACTTGATGATCTCCAAGGTCTCTTCCAACCTTGCTAATACTGTGATACTGTGATACTTATACATACGTCTCTCCCAATTTCAAGGAGAAATTCAAATTTCTCATAAAGCTTAGGCAAAAAAAATCCCAATATTCATCCATTTTCATATGAAACCATGCATTGCTTTACATTTTGGTATGCAAAAGAGGTCTCTGAATGGGGCAGCAAGAGGGGATGTCATTGCAGAAAGAACCTCAGAGCTGTTTTGCAACACTGCACTTACACAGCAGAGAGCTCAAGGGCTTGCTGACCTTGGGTATGTTACTGGCCAATTGTTCCAGAAGGAAAGGACATTAGATTGCTTGGACCTAATAAGCCAAGCAAGTACTTAACAACAGCATGGAAATTGCCTGCATTTTTTTTTTCCCCATTCTATCACCTGTTTACAAGATTAATTTAAAATATTAATAAGTGACATCAAGTCTGGATGTTTGAACATGCAGGTTTATGAGGTCTGAGTCCTGGCATAATAATTAATGTCTATGGTTCACAGTAAAAGATATGATATGCATGACTCGATTTATATGGCCGAGTTTTGAGTCGTGGGAGTTTCTGTCTGTAATTGAGAGCTGGAAACGGGTAAGAAACAACTGTGACTTCCAAAGCAATAGGCTTTCTAAGTTCTGTTTTTAAAAATACTTTGATGACTAAGTAAGCGTTTAAATGTTAAGAGAGATTTGGGATGAGATCTCGCCCCGCTGCCAATCAGAACACGCGGTGCAGAGCAGACACAGCTCTTTGAACAGAGTCGGTGCTGTGCCGGCACAACTTTCCCGAAGTTCGGACGGAAAGTAGAGATTGCCACCTCCTGGCCGAATCCAGGGCAGCACTGGGGACTCGCAGAGAAATCCAGGCACTGTTGAAATTACCGGAATTCTAACGCTGACTTCGCTTGAGCCCCATCCCACCCTTGCTCTCAATTTACCTTGCCAGTCAAGTCAAGCTGTGTACTCAAAAAAACCCAAAGCCGTCTACTTTATCTGCATAAGAAAACAGCCGACAGAACAAAAAAAATCATACAGCCAGTAGGTCTCTGGTCCCATCAGCTTCAGATGATGAGCTTCTATTATAAAGTCATAGAATCATAGAGTCATAGAATCATATTGTCATATAACCATATAATGATGTAGGGTGAAATGAACCTTTCAGGATCATCCCTTGGGAAAGAACATCTTTAACTAGACCAGGTAGTTCGAAGCCCCTTCCAACTTGACCTTGAACACATCCAGGGATAGGACGTCCACAGCCTGTTCCAGGGTCTTGCCATCCTCACAGTGAAGAGATTCCTCTTTGTGTCCAATCCAGACCTACTCTTTTTCAGTCTAAAACCATTGCCCTTTGACTTGTCACTGCAGGCCTTGGTAAAACATCTTTCCCTGTCTTTCATATAAGCTCCTTTTGTATATTGAAGAGCAGCTATACAGTCTTCCCAGAACCCCAGCTCTCTCAGCCTATCTGCACAGCAAAGGTGTTCCAACCCTCAGACTGCTTTCACTGCCCTTCTCTGGACTTCTCCAACAGGTCCACATCTTTCTTGTACTGGGGACCCCAGACCCACATGTAGCACCCCAGACGGGGTCTCATGAAAGCAGAGGAGAGGAGCAGAATCACCTCGCTTGACTTGTTGGCCATGCTGCTTTTAACGCAGCCCAGGATGCGACTGGCTTTCTGTGCAAGGGCACACTGCCGGCTCACACCCAATTTTTCATCTACCAATCTGCAAAGGGAAGGGGAACATCTGATGATGGGATCCCATAGTGGCAGTAGGGCCCCATACAAGATGTCTGGGGGAGACAGGAGGCAGCGTTGGATTGCAGTCAGAGGCATGTTGCTGCTCTGTCTTGTACATGCATGGAGGCTCCTCACCACACCAGAGAAAGAGGGTTGCAAACACACCTGGCATAGCCACAGCAACCAGGAAGTGCCAAGCCTGGACTGCACTGAATTTTCCATTCAATAGTGGGCAAGAGGGGGGAGAGGGGGACCTCCACTTTGTGCTCTAAGAGGAACTGTAGCTGGTCACTCCTCGTGAGTTACCAGGGGATGCACAGAGAATGTGGATCTTATAAATGCCTCAACCACAGAAGAAGCTCCAAACTAGAGCTCTTAAATAACAAAGCTAAACACTTCTGGATAAATTTAGAGGAGGTTAGACTATATCAAAGCAGTGCCTCTTACTTTACCAGGGAGATCAGGTGTCATGTTATGCTGCTAACTCCTTTCCATAGTGACAAGAGAGAATAAATGCTCAAGGAAATACTTGCTTTGTTTTCTTTCTGAAACACAACAGTCAGTTGTTACAATAAGACAGGAATTGCACCCACTACTACAGATACCTAAAAATATAAAACATAAAATATAAATTGGGGGGAGGGAGTGATTTGGTTGGGGTTATTTTCCCAGATTTTGGAAATGTATTTTTTATTCAGGCTTCAGTTGAAAGCAAAATACCACATTTTCCCATCCTGAAAATCCAGCCTCGTGGATGGTAATTTCAAGAGGACACTGGACACTGGCCCAGGGCCATATGAGTTTGTCAGGCTCTGAGAAACAGTTAAACCACACAAAGAAAGTTAGAGATACTGCTTTCGTATGGCCCTAAAAGACCTTGTGTGGACTAGTCGTCATCACCTGATTTAATAAACAGAACTAGGCTTCTTTTTTGCAGAGAGGAATTACTTCTTCAACCTGGATCAGTTCAGTGATTTGGCCTACACCAAAAAGCCACTAGCAGTTTTGTGATGGCAGACAAAACAGGGATGCAGATGTAGGATTGAGCAATCTCAGTTGGTACGGACTCCTTACATTTCTTAAATCACCTTTGACGCCAAGGACAGAACACCAGGCAACCATAGGATCAAAAGTTGTGGCTGGTGTCCTATAATCTGGAGCAACACCATCAGATTTGCTCCACACTCCAATCAGAAATCTACTGAGGTAGAGGCTACTAACAAATTCTTTCAGAAAAAGTCCTTTCAGGCTGCATATACGGTAAATTGCTTTGAGTTCACATCAGTGACATTAGTAAAGCTTTTGACTGTCCCTCACAGCATCCTTCTGGAGAAGTTGTCCAACAGTGGGATGAGCAGGTTCACATTGTGTACTGGGTGAAGAACTGGCTGAAGGTCAGAGCTCAAAAGGTTGGCTGGACACTGGTCTGTAGCGGGGTTGTCTCAGGCTTCAATTCTAGGGCCAGTTCTGTTCAACACATCTATCAATGATCTGGATACAGAAGTTGAATGTTCACCATTAGTAAGTTTACTGGTGATGCCATAGTGGGAGGTGCTGACGATTCTCTTGACAGACAAGATGCCTTGCAGATGGATCTAAGTATCTTGGAGTACTGGGCTATGATTAGTGGCATGAAATTTTACAAGTTGAGATGCTGGACTCTGTACATGGTATGGATTAATGGCAGGAACAAGTATAAACAGCAGAGGACTGGCTGGAGAGCAGCCCTGCAGAAGGGCCCAGTGTGAACCTGCAGTGGCCCTGGCAGCCGAGAGAGCAAATCCCATCCTGGGGTGCATCAAACACAGCACAACCAAATGGTCAAAACAGGTGACTGTCCGTGCTGGGTTTGTTGTGGCTGTTTTCCTTCTGGCAGTGGGAGGGGCTATGGAGGAGGCTTTTCTTCGAGTAGTTGTCCTCCCTCATAGCCGGCAGAGCTAATGCCAGCCAGCTCCAGGCTGGGCCAGCCGGACAAGGCTAGGCCAATCAGGGAGATAGAGACACCTCTGTGATAACATATTTAAGGAGAGAACAAAACCCACGTAACAGCAAGAACAAAATGGCTGCCAGAGAGGAGCCACAAGAAGTTGTGACAGCAAATTCAGGCACCAAGGCCAGGGCTGAAGGAGGGGCAGGAGGTGTTCCAGGCATCTCCTTGCAGCCCGTGGTGAGGTCCATGGTGAAGCAGCTGTGCCCCTGCAGCCCATGGAATGGAGAGAACACAGGGATGCAGAAGATCCACCTGTAGCCCATGGAGGAGCCCACGCTGGAGCAGGTGGATGCTGGAGGGAGGCTGCAGCCCATTGGAGCCCACATGGGAGCAGAGTCCCAGGAGAGATGTGTGGCCCATGGAGTGGAGAGTCCACGCTGTGTGACAGAACTGTACCTGGTAGGATCTGTGTGCTTTGGGATGGGACCACGGTGGAGTAGCCAGTGCTCAAAGAACTGCACCCTGTGGAGTGACCTCCAGGCAGCAGAGTATAGAAGAGCTGCTGCCCCTGGGATGGGACTCACGCAGGAGAGAGTCATGAAAGACTTTCTCCCGTGGGGGAGGACTCCTATGAAATGCAGGCAAATGATCTCCTCCCCTGAGCAGCGGAAGAGAAA
>WEKX01028933.1:7265-35931 GCA_013390025.1 Pitta sordida
GATTCTGTGATTCTCTTAAACACCTCCAGGGACAGCGACTCCACCACCTCCCTGGGCAGCCCATTCCCATGAGCGATCACTCTTTCTGTGAAAAACCTCTTCCTAACATTCAGTCTAAACCTCCCCTGGCGTAGCTTAAGGCCATGTCCTCTCGTTCTGGTGTTGTCAGCCTGAGAGAAGACATCCACACCCACCTGGTGGCAACCTCTCCTCAGGTAGTTGTAAAGCTCTTTGTTTTCTAAGAGGTGCCAGTCATAATGAGTCAAACAATGTAGACAAAGTAAAAACTGTTTTGTATGCATGACTTACTGCATTGTATCTTCTCCCAAAATATTTTTGAAATGTAAAATTTGTTACTTTTTCCGTTTTTTTTTTTGTTTTTAATTCCATGCTCCTTCTACTCTTGTAGGTCTGAAGAATACAAGTTCTGCACAGGAGTTGCTTTCATAAACTCGAAACTTGGGCATTTGAGGTAGGTTCTGAAGTTCATTAGATGTCAGCAAAAGAGCAAATTTCACTGCATATATTGAAGAAAATTTCCAGAAAATGAAGTGTTTAGTTTTATTTAATCAGAAACTGTGGAAAGAAATAGTCACTTCCATTTCCTATAAATAGCTTGTCTTTCTGATTAAATTATTAATATTGAAAGACATAGGAGAGAAAGAAGAACAAGCAGTAACTGAAAAAAGATGATTCACAGATGTTTATTTTGCTCACTCATGAAGCAGTTTTAACCTGCTGATATATTCTTTGAAAATTTTGATCAATTTAGTGGGAGTATGTGATAAATAGACTAAAGTCAATAGCCACATTTAAAAAATGGATGTTTGCTTGGATTTCCTTATTAGTGTTTTTTTCTACTTTTTCACTGGGAAATACAGGGTTTGTGACATATAGAACAATGACTTAGGATAATTAGATGATAACTTTTTCAGTTTCATAGGCTTTATGGATTTTTTTATTAATTTATCTTTGGCCTTTCCTACCCAGCATTGTAATTTCTTGCGTATTTCTCAGAGTTAAAAATAAAAAGTACGTATTTAATTACATTCTAAACTTACCTACAGCATACAGTACTAAGGAAGCTATGTGCTTTTTTCTTTCATGTACTCATTTTAATAAATTACTATTACTGCTTGATTTTTTATAGATTTTTTTCTTTTTGAGAGAAAAATCTCAACAGAAATTCTTTCTGTTTCATGTCTTATGTCACTGGAACTCTCCCTCTCCTTTGGAGATTTTGGAGATTGCTTGAAGTTTCTAGAAAATTGAACCAATTAAGGTCTAGTGACTTGCAACATGACTTTGTTCTAACTAATTTTGTGCGTCTGGGGCACAGCATTGGAGAGATGGAGTTGAACCCTGCTACCGTGGGTGAGAGGCATCTATCATCTCTGCAACCAACACGTGCAGTAGAGATAAGTGTTTGCCATACAGACCAGCCTGGTGGTGATTTAATGGTCGTTCATCTGTTGAAGGTCCTGCTGTCCCCAAGCTTCCTCTTGGAATTGCTCATGTTTTGTCTCCTGTGCTCATGCTGCTGCTTGGTATCAATGCCTCTTTAATTGTCCTCTTGACTTTCACTTGGTAAAATGGGTGAGCATGATGGTTCTGAGAGCCAAAGTCTCCTGAATTTCCCATTGGTTTTGACACATCTGGTTTGTCTCAGTGGCTGGTCTACATTGCAGAGCTGAGGGAGGGATTCAGCCTTGTTATCTTTAGCCATTCACAAGTTTGCTGACTGAGGTGCTTCTATATTAAGTGTGGAGAGAGACAGGCACTTCTAGTTCCATGTTAAGATAAGAGGAATGAGTCACTTTCCAACATACAATATGATGCACAATCAACACTGCTGGCATAATAGGAGGTGTTTAGTTGCTGAATGAACTAAATTCTGTAGGATGAGTCTTGGGAAGCAGGCCATGTCTGCAGAAGTGTGTAGGCAAAACCAGTCTGTAAATTAGTTCTGGTTTTGTTCTGTGCTCTGTATAACGTGGTATTCAACGGGAATGACAAGAGCATCAAAAGTACAAGTAAATATTGGCATATGTTTGCCATCAGGTGACTTAAATGTGTGCCTCCTCATCTTTCATGGTTCGGCACATAAACAGAAAGCAGAGTAATAGGTCAGAAAGTTAACTATTAGCCAAGTACAAACTCTTGCTGATGAGTGATGGTTGGTGTTTCCCTGGCCTGCAACTTTCTTGTGGTACTGGTGAGGCAGGTGTTTTAAGCCAGTCATTAATATCTGATACAGCTTTTAAATAAACTCTTCTATCATGAGTATTCTTGTTTGTGCAGCAGTTGCCCAGCTGTGCTTAGACTGTGGCACTGAGCACGTCAAATGTCACCTTGCATAGATAAGCTCAGGAAAAATTTCCCCAGGGTTGTTAATATCCTTGTGGATGCAAGTCAACAGACATCTTCTGACAAACTAAGGACAGGCAGTGAGGGGAGGTTAATGCACTGTACGAGCTAATATAAATTCAGGCTGTGCAAAATCCCTATGGGCTCTAAAGCAGAACCAGCGTTAGAAGAGGATTGCAGGTAGTCCTGTGAAAATAGGGGACAAGAGGGATTGACATCTGACCAGATGTAAAAGGTTTAACTGATCAAATGCTTTGCTTCTGTCAAGCAAAATACAAGCAAAAATAAGGCTTTTAATTAACAAACTATCTAATGAAGAAGCACAGAGAACAGAAACATTAGCATTGAACTTCTGCCCCCTTGTGAGGGGTTTTGAGCCTGTGTGTGTTCTTGCTTTATCTCCTCAGAACAGACACATTTTTTATAGGAAAAATTCTGTAGATGAGCACTGCCTACATTAAAATGTCAGCTCACAAGCAGAGGCTTTAAAATAGGATTTTAACAGAGTATTGCCCAGGCAGGCCATGAATAGTAAGCAGAGATATAATGCATAAGGAGGCCATCTTGCTTAAATGAAATAGGCAACTTGTAAACATACTAGTTACTGGTAGACTGAAGATATACGTAGTATTCACAAGCTTGGTTTTTGTAGTAGTTAATTTTGAGTTTTCTGCTATAGATGTGCACTTTATGAGTTTTCAGAATCACTGTAGGTTTCAATGATGAAGCATTCTTGAGAGGAAAACACATACTCTTCTAATTTAAAAGGAAGTATATCTTATCAGACTTAAAATATAAAAATCAACTTATCATGGAGATGATAAAAGTGGTATCAAGGTAAATAAACCTTGGTCTTCAGTCAAGTTTTCATTTAAGCAATCTGTATCTCAATGGATCCCACACATGCTATCTTTGGTCAGGTTTTGGATGGGTTTCTTTTGTTTGCTTGTTTTCCTTTTTAAATGCTTATTAAGATTTCATTATTTATTACGTATTTCCTGACGGATATTTTAAGTTCTATGCATCTCATTTCCTGTTCCTGGGAAGATGGTGGTACATCTGGATCATGCTAGGGAACTCTAAAGTTAAGTTAATTGGAATGTGTGATCTAGGCTAGATTACAGAAGACACACAGTTCATGGTATGATGGGACGGGACAAGGGACCTCTGGATGGTAATGTCTTTGTACAGAAACCTCTTCAGTAGCTGCAAAAGCAAATCTCACCTTTACTGCACGGGTTTCCAAACTGTGGGGGCACTCATTTGTTTCTGTGCTGTTCCATAGACCCTGTACTCTTGATTTATTTGAAGCGTTTGCACTATAAAGTGAATGTTGCTAGGAAAGTGGAAAGAGTAAAAATCACAGGGAGGGAGAGAATTAGTGCTTTACCAAGTGCACTGTGCTGTACAGAAGCAAATGTAACTAGTTATTATCAGAATTCCTTGTTATTCCTTGTGTCAAAGTTATAAAGTGAAAATCTGAAACTGGACTTTGTACTTGTCTGTCAGTAGCCCTCTTGTGTAGCAATTTGTTTGCTTTTTTCCTAGGCTTTTTCTTTAGGATTTGTGAATTTTGTTGGCGTTTTTTTATGCTGGAATATTTGATCTATTATCTCCTTTTCACATGTGTATTTGCATTAAATACATAGACCTATATCTCTAAAATACTCCCCATCTGGAACCATTTAGGTCAGATCACAATAACTAAAGGTATCTCCAAAATTTAAATCCAAATTTTACTTAGATTGCAAGACATCCCCAGAATAAAACCCCCTAGCATTTAACACATATGCTACTACACTCGTACTAATTTGAATGGCAAGATTTATTTCTGTCCTTGAGCAAAGCCTTAAACCAGTAATGCGGCTAGGGGATTACACGCATATTCATGATTTCAATTAATAACGAATTATTTTTTCGTGAGTTGTGGGTATGTGTGCATCCGCAGATAGTGTTATGGACTCAGTCAGCTCATGAATATGTAATGAGCTCATGAATATGTAAATTTGTCTGCCCGGGAACCACTGGGGGCCGTGAAGGGAGGGAGCCAGGATCTGTGCCCTTCGTGGTCTGGCCCAGCCCAGCCAGAATGTGCTTAATGTAAACCTGTGTTTCTGTGTGGCTGGAATTGTTCTCCACTGGGCTGCAAGATGGGGCTGCCATTGTCTGTGTCTGTGTCTGTGCATGAGAGCGGGAGGCACCTTTTCCCTATGCCCTGGGACCAACGGGTGGGTGTCTGTGCCGTGCTGTGGGGCATCACGACCAGCTGATGAGGTCCCAGGATGGCCCCAGAGTGAATTTATGTAATAAGCCATTTACCTAGGCTTACACTGGGGCTGGTGCACAGGACCCTTGATGGATGTGTTCAAAGAAGGGTTAGGGTTGGGCGCTTTGAGCGTCTGCCGTCCTGGGTGGAAGCATGGCTTTAAGCCCTTGTGGCAGCCTGACCAGCATCTCCCCCGTGATGTTGAAACGTTGTATGTAAGGCATACACTCCTAAAGGATGGAGTCCAGGTCACCCCTACGAGAGCCAGCCTGCCCTACGGGGTGTGGCAGTCCTGCCCCATGGGGCAGCAAGGGGCATTGTACACATGCACAGAGGGGGAAACACTGCAAACAACTGAAGCAGTGATAGCAGAAGGGCGATATAGCAAGATATCACTGTATTGTTATTTGATTAAAAAGTATTAGCTACAGTTACACATAATACCGGGAACTGTGAAATCTAGAGCTAAAAGGTCAGTGGAAGTATCATTTTGGAAAAAAGAGGGACAGGAAGAAAAATACCCCTTAGCAATATTCAAGTATTCTCTGAATGATGGTACATATTCTGTTGGCTTCTAAAGCCTTTCTCATATNCTACGAGAGCCAGCCTGCCCTACGGGGTGTGGCAGTCCTGCTTCATGGGGCAGCAAGGGGCACTGCACACATGCGCAGAGGGGGAAACACTGCAAAGAACTGAAGCAGTGATAGCGGAAGGGTGATATAGCAAGATATCACTGTATTGCTATTTGATTAAAAAGTATTAGCTACAGTTACACAGAATACTGGGAACTGTGAAATCTAGAGCTAAAAGTTCAGTGGAAGTATCATTTTGGAAAAAAGAGGGACAGGAAGAAAAATACCCCTTAGCAATATTCAAGTATTCTCTGAATGATGGTACATATTCTGTTGGCTTCTAAAGCCTTTCTCATATGTCCCCTGTTCTGTGGTTTCCTCTTGTTCATATGGATGAGATACTCAGATATTGTATAGCAGCAGCTATCAGTTTTGATTTACTGATTTCGCCAGATGTCAGACAGCTGAGAATCTGTCTCAGGTTACCTGTCTGAAGTTTCCTGTGTGTGACTGACTTTCATGGACTTCAGAGAAGATCAGACTTGTGGCTGCTGAAGAGCCTGCAAAATGGGAGTCCCAATTCTTATTTACTACTGGCACTAGCAAGACTTAACTCCATCAAATTAGATTAATTACCAATTCTCTGAAACTGCAAATGAAATGAGAACCAAAAGTAGCTCTTTAGTAACAACATAGATAATGGATAATTTGAAGTATGATAGAGGACAAGAAAGGCAAATTTTAATTGTACAGGTCCCCCAAAATAATAACCTTTTATAATAAATGCTCAAAGAAAGCATAGTGAGATATGTTGCTTGCATGTCTGCTTAGACATTAAGAACTGTTATTGAAAGTGTAAAGACTGTCCATCTGTAGACACAGTGTAGTTTGCCTAATCGAAACACCAGAAGGGACAAATTTTATTTTAAGGAATTGGCAATTATACAAATTGCTCAACCCACAATGTTGATATACTCCTGGGGAAGATGGCAGCAAGGGGCTTTGATGGGAATATTGTGTGCTGGGTCAGGAACTGGTTGGATGGTCAAGCCCAGAGAGTGGTAGTTAATGGTGTCACATTTAGTTGGCAATCAGCTACTAGTGACGTCCCCCAAGGGTCGGTGTTGGGTTTGGTCCTGTTTAACATCTTCATTGATGATATTGATGACGGGATTGAGTCCATCATGAGCAAATTTGCAGATGTCACCAAGCTCAGAGCACATGTTGATCTGTTAGAGGGTAGGAGGGCCCTGCAGAGGGACCTGGACAGACCGGAGAGATGGGCAGACTCCAATAGGATGAGTTTTAACAAGTCTAAATGTCGCATTCTGCATTTTGGTTATAACAACCCCAAGCAGAGTTACAGGCTGGGGATGGAATGCTTAGAGAGTGGTCACACGAAAAGAGATTTGGGGGTATTAGTGGACAGCAAACTTAATATGAGCCAGCAGTGTGCCCAGGTGGCCAAGAGGGCCAATGGCATCCTGGCCTGCATCAAGAATGGTGTGGCCCGTAGGTCAGGGGAGGTTATCCTTCCACTGTACTCGGTGCTGGTTAGACCGCACCTCAATATTGTATCCAGTTCTGGGCCCCTCAATTTAAGAAAGTTGTTGACGTGCTGGAACAAGTACAGAGAAGGGCAACTAGGATGGTNCTCATGAATATGTAAATTTGTCTGCCCGGGAGCCACTGGGGGCCGTGAAGGGAGGGAGCCAGGATCTGTGACATTCGTGGCCCGGCCCAGCCCAGCCGGAATGTGCTTAATGTAAACCTGTGTTTCTGTGTGGCTGGAATTGTTCTCCACTGGGCTGCAAGATGGGGCTGCCATTGTCTGTGTCTGTGTCTGTGCATGAGAGCGGGAGGCACCTTTTCCCTATGCCCTGGGACCAACGGGTGGGTGTCTGTGCCGTGCTGTGGGGCATCACGACCAGCTGATGAGGTCCCAGGATGGCCCCAGAGTGAATTTATGTAATAAGCCATTTACCTAGGCTTACACTGGGGCTGGTGCACAGGACCCTTGATGGATGTGTTCAAAGAAGGGTTAGGGTTGGGCGCTTTGAGCGTCTGCCGTCCTGGGTGGAAGCATGGCTTTAAGCCCTTGTGGCAGCCTGACCCGCATCTCCCCCGTGATGTTGAAACGTTGTATGTAAGGCATACACTCCTAAAGGATGGAGTCCAGGTCACCCCTACGAGAGCCAGCCTGCCCTACGGGGTGTGGCAGTCCTGCCCCATGGGGCAGCAAGGGGCATTGTACACATGCACAGAGGGGGAAACACTGCAAACAACTGAAGCAGTGATAGCAGAAGGGCGATATAGCAAGATATCACTGTATTGTTATTTGATTAAAAAGTATTAGCTACAGTTACACATAATACCGGGAACTGTGAAATCTAGAGCTAAAAGGTCAGTGGAAGTATCATTTTGGAAAAAAGAGGGACAGGAAGAAAAATACCCCTTAGCAATATTCAAGTATTCTCTGAATGATGGTACATATTCTGTTGGCTTCTAAAGCCTTTCTCATATGTCCCCTGTTCTGTGGTTTCCTCTTGTTCATATGGATGAGATACTCAGATATTGTATAGCAGCAGCTATCAGTTTTGATTTACTGATTTCGCCAGATGTCAGACAGCTGAGAATCTGTCTCAGGTTACCTGTCTGAAGTTTCCTGTGTGTGACTGACTTTCATGGACTTCAGAGAAGATCAGACTTGTGGCTGCTGAAGAGCCTGCAAAATGGGAGTCCCAATTCTTATTTACTACTGGCACTAGCAAGACTTAACTCCATCAAATTAGATTAATTACCAATTCTCTGAAACTGCAAATGAAATGAGAACCAAAAGTAGCTCTTTAGTAACAACATAGATAATGGATAATTTGAAGTATGATAGAGGACAAGAAAGGCAAATTTTAATTGTACAGGTCCCCCAAAATAATAACCTTTTATAATAAATGCTCAAAGAAAGCATAGTGAGATATGTTGCTTGCATGTCTGCTTAGACATTAAGAACTGTTATTGAAAGTGTAAAGACTGTCCATCTGTAGACACAGTGTAGTTTGCCTAATCGAAACACCAGAAGGGACAAATTTTATTTTAAGGAATTGGCAATTATACAAATTGCTCAACCCACAATGTTGATATACTCCTGGGGAAGATGGCAGCAAGGGGCTTTGATGGGAATATTGTGTGCTGGGTCAGGAACTGGTTGGATGGTCAAGCCCAGAGAGTGGTAGTTAATGGTGTCACATTTAGTTGGCAATCAGCTACTAGTGACGTCCCCCAAGGGTCGGTGTTGGGTTTGGTCCTGTTTAACATCTTCATTGATGATATTGATGACGGGATTGAGTCCATCATGAGCAAATTTGCAGATGTCACCAAGCGCAGAGCACATGTTGATCTGTTAGAGGGTAGGAGGACCCTGCAGAGGGACCTGGACAGACCGGAGAGATGGGCAGACTCCAATAGGATGAGTTTTAACAAGTCTAAATGTCGCATTCTGCATTTTGGTTATAACAACCCCAAGCAGAGTTACAGGCTGGGGATGGAATGCTTAGAGAGTGGTCACACGAAAAGAGATTTGGGGGTATTAGTGGACAGCAAACTTAATATGAGCCAGCAGTGTGCCCAGGTGGCCAAGAGGGCCAATGGCATCCTGGCCTGCATCAAGAATGGTGTGGCCCGTAGGTCAGGGGAGGTTATCCTTCCACTGTACTCGGTGCTGGTTAGACCGCACCTCAATATTGTATCCAGTTCTGGGCCCCTCAATTTAAGAAAGTTGTTGAGGTGCTGGAACAAGTACAGAGAAGGGCAACTAGGATGGTAAAGGGGCTGGAAAATAAGCCCTATGAGGAGAGGCTGAAGGAGCTGGGTCTGTTCAGCCTAGAAAAGAGGAGGCTCAGGGGTGACCTTATTGCTGTCTATAACTACCTGAAAGGAGGTTATAGTCAGGCAGGGGTTGGTCTTTTCTCCCTGGGCACTGGAGACAGGACGAGAGGTTATAGTCTTTAGCTTCAGCAGGCGAGGTTTAGACTTGATATTAGGAAAAGGTTTTTCACTGAAAGAGTGATCCGGTTTTGGAATTGGTTGCCAAGAGAGGTGGTTGAGTTCCCATCCTCGGAGGTATTCAAGGGTAGGCTGGACGAAGTGCTGAATGATATGATCTAGATTGAAGTGATTAAAAAGGGGAAAAATATCTTTCGGCAACTGGAAACTAAAACTGATGCTTAGAAAGAGAGGTGCAAGGGAAAATTTTAGCTAGCTTTCAGCAGCAGCCTGTCTCCCATATAATCCAGTAGCTGCTAATTTATTAGGATAAACTCTAGGAGTATTAGTCTCTGTGAGCCTGTACAATGGCCAGGAGTGGCACTTGGTGCCATGGTGCTGCCTGCCAAAAAAAGGCAGAGTGACTGCAGCTGGGGTGAGTTTCCAGTGCATCCCGGGTGCCGGGACTGCCATCTTGGCATAGAGCAAGTCAGGCTTCCCTTTGTCTTCGCAAGGGCTGCACCCGCCAGCATCACCCCAGGATGAAAAGGGGCCCCCACAGAATGAGGTGGCAGAGTAAATGGTTGGGAGATACAGTGTTGCGCCCTGCACCTGCTCCCTCCTTTTGCACCCTGGCCCCTCTGAGGACTGGCGTCTCCTCTCTTCCCTCTCTTCCGTTCCACACCTGCTTCTTTTTTTCTTTTTATTCTTTCTAAATTTGATTTAATCCTTCCAACTCTTGCCCTGGTTTTGGGGGGCTTATAATAAATGGTAATGAAAAGACAGTTTTACAACTGTAGCTAGACTTGGCACAGAACTTGGGATGGATAATTAATCAGGAACCATTGGGTGAGCTGTGGAAAAGGCAAGGATAAGCATTTGCAATGACAATCTCTTTGCATGTCCTGGGCTAGATAATTTTCTCCCTGGGTATGTAGGTGGATTTCTCCTGACACAATCAAAATTTGTTCCAATTTCTTCAAACCTAATCCCTTTAACTAGTTGAAGCTGCTGCATTTTGCTCTTCCTGCGTCTATTCCATACTCTTTTAGATAGATGTAAGCTCTCCACATTTCTGAACAATATTTGTGCTGCTTTGATAACTTAGAAGGCAATTGTAAAGGCTGATGAAGTAGCTGACCTAAAGTCACAGCGAGCTATGTTGCCTTTCTTGTGCTCCCATTGCACAGGATAACAGAGGGCACTGCAGATGCGAGGCTCCTTGCAGAGCTTCTGTACCAGGAGCATCCTTCTCTTCGTTGCAGCCTAGTCAGTCAGCCAGCTGTTGCTTCAACTCCTCCAGACTAGTGCCTCACCAAGAGGCAGAGTGCAGAGATAGCAGTTGGCTACTGACGTAGGTGGGAATAAAGTTTCAAAACAGAGATGGAGAACGATAAAGGCAGTGGTGTTTGTCAGTATCAGCTGGAAAGCAGGCAAAACTGTAAGGAGGACTGAGGTTTCAAAGAGCAGTCAAGAACACAGATTGTGGTTATCCATTGGGACTTGACAATCAAATGGAGAGTAGAGAAAACCTTGATAAATTGGCTTGCATGGACTTCATGGCAGGTCGAATGTGGGGATGAGAAACAAGTAAGTGCTGCAGGAGAAAAATGGGCAAGGAGGCCCTCACAAACTCTGAGAACAAAGTAAGAAATGCAGGCTTGAAGAACAAATAGACCGATGGTTTAAAGCTGTTCAAGCTGAGAGGTAAAGCCTCTTCATAGATAATATAAATTCTTCCAAAATTCTGTCCACAGTAAGACAGAACAGACTTTCATTTTCATGTGAAATGGCTAAGTATCTGACTCTGTTTCTTCTCTTCTCTGTATTTTAGGGCTAATAGTAGTAAAGCTCAAGAAGGAAAATTTTCAATCAGATCGGTCTTCTGTTAATTACAATGCACATTTAGGTGCCGGGGGCTGCTCTTGACTACATAGAGTTGAAAAAATTCATTGTGGTGAGAGGAACCATACTTTGAGAGGTAGACAACCGGTGAACCTGTAACAGTCTTCTGCACCACTGTGTAAATTATGCATAGCAAAACAACATTACATATATCTTGCAAAATATTCCTGTCAAGATATTGCTCTTTGTCAATCATCAGGGAAGGTGACAAACAGATTCTTGTGTTGCTCAGACAGGTTGCAAAGATCCTGCTTAAGCAAAGATTGCTCTGAAAAATCTTGACCTATTTGGGAAGTTTCAGGTTGTTTTATGCCTTATGCAGTAAAGGCATAGTATTTTGGGTGTGTCACACTCTTGTATAAAATCATCAGCTTTCTCAATTCATCCTAGTGGGAATCTGGTGTTGAGATCTGTGCTACACCTGTGCCTTCAACATGGCTCTGCCAAGAGTCTTTGACTCTACTCAGGTTCCTTGCAACCACTGATGCCCTTTTTCTCCTCTGGAGGAGGAGGTGCTTATAGAAACAAGCTCTCTTTCCCTCCAGCCCAGCCTTTCCTTAGTCGTCAGCCCTGTAAAATCCATAAACAAAACATTGCCTGCTGATCTTAAACGTGCTCTCTGCAGCAAAACAGCAGGCACCCTTTGTGCAAGATGTTTTAGCTCCAGCTGATAGTTCTGCTCCATTTCATTTGGGGAGAGGCACTGGCTGNGAGCTGATAGTTCTGCTCCATTGACTTTTACATTTCATTTGGGGAGAGGCACTGGCTGCACAACATATATAGTCTAGCTCGCTATCAAGAGCAGTGAGAACGCGGGTGGAGAACAGCAGTGGCTGCTGTGCCTTGTACTTTTCTACCTTTTCTTTAATAATAGTGAACTCATTTTTAGGAAAGAAAACAAAGCTGGTAGGGCTTTCAGTGTCCTTGTGAGGCAGAGCATATGTTGCTTGAATTCTTCCGACTTTGGCTCTTTCTAGCTCTTCCCCATAGCTCTAGTAGTAATTGTCTGTTTGGGGTGCCTATGATATTAATAACAGGAAAGGACATCACTTTCAATGCGCTGATCAGACCACATTTTGAGTATTGTGTCCAGTTCTGGGCTCCCCAGCTTAAGAAGGATGTTGACCTGCTTGAGAGGGTCCAGAGAAGGGCGACAAAGATGGTGAAAGGACTGGAGGACAAGCCCTATATGGAGCGGCTACGGGAACTGGGGTTGTTCAGCCTGGAGAGGAGGAGGCTCAGAGGTGACCTCATTACTGTTTACAACTACCTGTGGGGATGTTGCTGCCAGGTGGGTGTGGATCTCTTCTCTCAGGCTGACAACACCAGAAGGAGAGGACATGGCCTTAAGCTACACCAGGGGAGGGTTAGACTGAATATTAGGAAGAGGTTTTTCACAGAGAGAGTGATCGCTCATTGGAATGGTCTGCCCAGGGAGGTGGTGGAGTCACCATCCCTGGAGGTGTTAAGAGAAGACTCAATGAGGAGCTCAGTGGCATGGTCTAGTAGGTGGGGAGTTGGAGTGGATGGTCCTGTGGGTAGTGCCACAGTTTAGACAATGGGTTGGTGTTGGCTTACAGGTTGGACGTGATGATCTCCAAGGTCTCTTCCAACCTTGCTAGTACTGTGATACTGTGGAAGAGCTCCCTAACCTCCAGCAGGATAAACCCATGGCCGAAGTGCCTTGCCCACTGTCACAAGGTTGGCCATCCAAGAGCAGTCGATTTCTAAATGTGCTTGAACCTTGGGTGACCTGAATTGTAGCAGCAAGTATTACAAGCTGGGACATCTGGTGGACAATAAAACTTCTTTTTATTTGTTTTTACATGGAGCATCTGTACTTGAGCAGATGATCAGGGGCTGTGCAATCAAAGTGTGAATAGCTGAATTAGCAAATTATATTGGGCTTCTCAAGCACTTATTTGAATACTGCATGCTCTTTTTAAATTTTGCTTTATTAACATCTACCAAAACCACAGCGAGTATTGGCATTATGGTTATTAGTGACTTATTTGCTTCATTAAAAATTACAACATGTTTTGCATTTACCATCTGGGAGAGCTTCTCCTGTGTTTATGGTTAAAATATAACTTGAATCCAGGCCTAATACTCTAAAATAAAAGATTTTATAGATAAAACTCTTTCATTGGATGCCAGTGTTGCCTCTTTTTACTAGTGTGTAAACAGAATGCTATTTTGCCCTGTTACCGTGGTACAAATTAGTGCTAGGATACAAACAAACATTTCTGCTTTCAATAAAAGTTGTTGTTTTGCACAGGAAAAAGGTCAATTGTGCTATTACTTGGAAAGCTGCAGCTTATGGAGTGTGGCTGGGCAGGAATTAGACTACTAAGAGGGACTTCAGACTAAAGGACCTTCTGGATCACTGAGTCTAAATCCCTGTTATTGCAAGTAACTGCCTTGGATAATGCTTTTCCCAAGTGCTGGAGCAAGAATAAGCAGTGCAAGAAAACATGAATTTGGTAGGAAGCAGCATATAAGAACGTGACTCTGAACCTGAGCTAATGTTTCCAGATTTGTGTTGCCTTGCTCCTAATAATTTCAAAGCACTGCCAGAGTATGTTTTAACTTAATTGTATATGCATACCTTTTAATAATTCCTCCCTTTTCCTGTTTTGCTTTATTGTTAAGAAATGAGGATGGGAAACCCATTTTTTTTTTTTATTCAGGCTGAGAATGTGGAAAGGAGATTGTAGGTGGAGAGGGTAAAATAAAGGGAGACAGAAGGGAGTGTGTAATATGCTATGCTGATCCTCCGTGTAGTCATGATCCATTATTTGCAGGATCCAATAGTTGCGGGTGATTTTTCAGCGAGCCGTGCGACCTCAGCGCGTGTGCAGAACGTACCACGAACCCATCAGCTCGTGAATATCTAATGAGTTTATGAATATATAATTGGTCCCCCCGCCGTCACCGCCCACCAGACTTGCTGTACATGCTTCATTCTCACCGTTTAGGAGAAAGGGGAGCTGGTCCCATCTCTGTGAAGCCAGGAGTGCTGCCGCGCTGCCACGCAGCTGGCACAAAGGAACTGGCACCATGCTGGAAGTTCCAGGCATGGCAGCATGGCGTGGCTGTGAACTGGGGGATGGTGGGGGATGGTTGCCACTGCCAAAGCTGACTTTGGGGTGGCAGCGGATGGGAGATTTAAACTCAGGNTAAAAACCCCAAACAAAGCAGCCCCTTTGAACAGCAGGGACTGTCCCAGTCTGTTCAGCTGCCACTTCCATCACACAGTGCCGCAGTACCCATGATGCCGCCCCAGCCAGCACTGAACTCACTCCCCAGGCCACCCCCAGAGTCCTGCTCTGGAGAGACGTGCCACCTTTGCCGTGTTTGAACACAAGAGACACACACCAGCAACCAGAAACTCCAATAAAAACCCCGATAAAAAACCCCAGCAGAGACACGGCAGGGAAAGGACAGTGGCAGAAGGCTAGGCTCCCACTCAGTTTTTCAGGGGGGTGCAGTGACAGCTTCCCGGCTACCAGCCGTGCCAGTTTCTGTGCTCGGAAAAGCTCCCCTTCTGGAGCTGGGAGGTGGCTAAAGGCATTTCCTCCGCTTTAATGAGGCATTACGGAAGGAGCCATGCCCTCAGGACCGTCCTCCAGACCTTATTAGGGGATGGGGTGTGGCTACAGGAGTGGTGTACTTGACTACTTAGTGAGTTCGCTATCTTCACAGATTCAACAACTTGTGTGAGAAGGACCAGATCCAACAGCCCACGAGTAACGAGGGATCATTTTAGTACTAAGAACCTTTATGTGTTCCCCACTGATTTGAGTATGAAAAAGAAGTCAATTAAAAATTCAAAAGAGTGGGTTTTTTTTTTTTGTTTTTCCTTGCTCCTTGGGAGACCAAATATTGAACAATTTATTCAGTGTTTTTTCTCCTCCCCCCTCCCTCACCTCTTTTATTCTCTGTGGGCAATGAGTGGACCTTGTGCAAGAGATGGTGAGTTGATAGGCTGATTTAAGGATTTCTTCTCTTTTTGTTCACTAGTTTTTTGATAGCTGGGAAGCTTAGGCTTGGATTTCTTTCCCTCTTCAGCCTTCTAGAACAGTTTACTTCAAGAAAAAGATAACTGTTTGACAGATGAGCACCTGTGAGCGGAGGGAGGCACACTCTTAAGAAGGCATGGAGAGGAAAAGCTTTTTGCATTCTTTCATACCCAGCATGTACACACACCATTAGC
This sequence comes from Pitta sordida, assembly GCA_013390025.1. NCBI lineage: Eukaryota > Metazoa > Chordata > Aves > Passeriformes > Pittidae > Pitta > Pitta sordida. The sequence continues at coordinate 22,570 of WEKX01028933.1, forward strand.
CAGCACCTTTGAAAATAATTTTTTCCTACATCCTTCCGCTGGTGTTTCAGGAGTACCTGCATTATCTTCCTTTACAATCTCTAAAGGAGAAGTCTATTCTCTACAAAACAAAAATTTGAAACAAACAGAAACGAATAAAAAGTATAGTCCTTATCAGTTCTGTGAGCACACAGGCCCTCATTGCATCACCACCTGAATGTGGAACCTGCAGACACATTAGGGTATTTCAGAGTCTTTGTTACGTGTGTACTTTTGACTTCTCCCTCACTTTATCTGGTATCTAGATGTGTATCTCATGTGATCGAAGAATGACAATAGCCTGGACATTACTGGAAGTCCATACTGTTAGATGATTGCTCTCGGTCTCTGTACGGGTGTTAGATGGTGAGTTGGACTAGATGATCCTTGTGGGTCCCTTCCAACTCATAATATTCTGTGTGTGTGTGTGTGTGTGTGTGTGTGTGTGTGTGTGTGTGATTTCACACCGGCACCTCATCATGAGAAGTATTTGCTGATCCTTTAGACTTCAGCATTATCTTAGAAATGCAGTTATGTGAGTAAAACTTTCTGCCTCTTTGGCTATGATTCTTTCTTGTCTTCCATGTGAATTTCATGCTACCTCTTTTCTTCTTTACGGTTATTGTATCTAATGGATGGGTATTTTTTCATCTCTCTTGTTTTAGATGATGTAGATTTTTGTGGGTTTTCACCTGCATGTGAAGTTTCATATATTTTATTCTCTAGTTACATTACTTGATTGCTCCCACTACCTACCATATGTGTCAGAGCTGTTGATGTTTCTTTACTGCTCTGTAATTTTTATTGACTCTAAATGATTATAAAACTTTTATTTTCATGGGATAAATGTCAACACTCTTGACTTTTTGGTAAATACACTTTGTCTCTGTTTCTCCTCTCTTTAAACTCCTAAAGGTGATTCTTGAGATTCGAAGATGACTGCAAAGCCCTGCCAGTTTCCTATTCCCCCCTGTTATTGGAATATTAACAGGTTTTCACATATATATCTTTTTCTTGAAGGTTTCTTGACTTCTGTCACCTATGGGTTTCTCATGTTCCATTTTAGAGTGCTTGTTCTTTGACCCTTACTCTTTTGCCCTTCTTTTACCCCTTTTTACCTCTATCTACCGACAACCTTTTTTGCTTCTCAGTGATTGGAATTAAGAGTATGCAAAATCCACCATACATACTTTACACTAGAAAAGAACACCAGTTCCCAATGTCTTGAAAAATCTTATTCTTTTACAAAGCATCAGAAATTTTTATTGATATTCAGAACTCAAATATCAAAGCATGAACTCACAGGGGGCCTTGTGACTGTATCAAAGAAGATCCGAGAGAAAGGCTGCTCAGCTTTCAGAAGTTCAGAGGACTCCAGAAAACATTAGCACGCTTAGGGTCTGAGGTGAAATTCTGGTTCAAGTCAAGTCAATGAGAATTTTTCATGAAAGAGACAACAACTGAAAATCACTGTCATCCTTATCCATTTTTTTCCTGGAACCAGTATTGGGATTACTAACAGAATGTAGAGCCTGATGCACAGGGAAAACGTATTTTCTTATTAGACGGACACATCTTACTCTGCCCTCTCCTCATTGTGCCACAGATCACTATTTTCCTGTTATGGTTTTTTTTTGGCAGCCTTCTTTCCCCCATTTTATCCTTTGCTGTAGGGCCTTTGAGATTGGATGAGGGAAAATAAATTGCGAGGTTCTTTGCCATTATTGTAAGATGAAGTCTTGGAGAGCTTTATGGGGACTACCAGCAGCTGTTAATGAGACTTCATTAACCTTAGTCTATATAACATGAAATATTGTGGTATAAAAAAATGTCATATCAGGGCCAAGTTTCCTAATAAATGGCATGATAGAGGGGATCATGTGCCTAGAGGGTTATGACATAGAACCTTTCCCCTCTAAGTCACTATTTTAAATTCATCATGAGTTGACAGTGACTGAAGGCCATTATTATCCAATGGCTCTTAAATAGGTTATGTGAAATAAATTGGAGGTCCTGGTTCATTTCCTTACGGAAAGAGGCCTATGTTCCAGCTGACAGTAATTGTCATCTAAGTTCAAGGTTCAGCACCGGAACTGCGCTTGGAAAGGACATGGCCACAGAGTGGCTCTTTTGCCTCATGCCTTGTCCCCTTGCTCAGGACTCTAGAGCATTGTCATGCTGTGGTGTGAGAGTTAATACTCTGGGTATTTGCTGAGGCTTATTCTTTGGACAAGCAAAAACCTCTCTTTCAGGTCATTACCAATAATATCCTCTAAGGGCTTCTTTCCATACCCTGCTCTGACAAATTAATACTAAATTTTATAATACTCTTGGTACAAATAAATGAGATAACTTATGGAAATATGTATAGCTACGGTGAATATAATGAAGAAAGGAGTCCTTTGTAATTACTAAATTCATTTAAAAGCAGTAGTGATTTACTACAAAGTCTTGGCAGTAAGGAAGAAGATAGGCAGTTTGTAAGTCTATTTCTAACTTGTAAGTGGATTCTCATAATCTAGTCTAATTAAATAGCTTGCTATTAGTTTTTAATAACCTGGGAAAATGAAAATACCATTGTATAAACCATTGACAAATTATGTCTTCCACAACCCCAAGAGAATTAAATATATAAACCTATAAAAAACCTAGTTTAAATTTAAAAAAGAAGTAAACAGTAAGGTAAACTCATGAATGGACTCTGCTTAAGAAATTAAAAGGAAAATGAAAATGCAGTAAATCCTCAAATTTTGCAGGGGTTTGGGTCTTCTCAAAGCCTGTGAAGATATGCAAAGGATATGAAAATAAGCCACACCTGACACCCTGCCATCCTCAGCCCCAGAACACTCGGGGGCATTTCCGACACTGCCCTGTGACATTTGATGGCACAGGGGAGTGAAGAGGGCCTTCTCTGCCCCATCTCCATACAGGGAGTCCATGGTGTTCCCTGAAGGAGCTGGTGCCACTGCAGTACGGGGGCTTGTCACCATGGAAGTTGGCGCTGCTGCACTACAGGGGCCTCTGTCCATGGCCTTACTGTGGCAACAAGCTGCAAAGGGGGGCTTCTGGCCGCAGCCATACCATGCGTTGGACAGGTCATGTGCCAGGGAAGGCTTATATTTAACATGGTGTCTGTGGCTCGTCCTACTGACAAGGGCTGGGGCCAGGCCATTCCTGCTGGTGTGCTTGACAGCAGACTGGGAACGAAGGTGTCGTAGCGATAGCGGGCTAGACACAGCAGGGGCATGCAGGTGTGGTCCCCAGCAGAGCAAGGCATAGTGGAAGTCAAGCACTGTGTGTCCCTGGGAGCTGCTCACTCAGCGCTGGTGCAGGATACATAGCCTCAGGGAAGGCGTTCCGCGGGGACTGCAGCAAGAGCTGCAGGGGGCAGTGGGAGGCAATGGAGGGCAGTTCCTGCCTCGCTCTCTGAAGAGGCTTCAGCGCTGGGAGATCACCGGGGGACGTTNCGGAACTGCGCTTGGAAAGGACATGGCCACAGAGTGGCTCTTTTGCCTCATGCCTTGTCCCCTTGCTCAGGACTCTAGAGCATTGCCATGCTGTGGTGTGAGAGTTAACACTCTGGGTATTTGCTGAGGCTTATTCTTTGGACAAGCAAAAACCTCTCTTTCAGGTCATTACCAATAATATCCTCTAAGGGCTTCTTTCCATACCCTGCTCTGACAAATTAATACTAAATTTTATAATACTCTTGGTACAAATAAATGAGATAACTTATGGGAATATGTATAGCTACGGTGAATATAATGAAGAAAGGAGTCCTTTGTAATTACTAAATTCATTTAAAAGCAATAGTGATTTATTACAAAGTCTTACTTGGCAGTAAGGAAGAAGATAGGCAGTTTGTAAGTCTATTTCTAACTTGTAAGTGGATTCTCATAATCTAGTCTAATTAAATAGCTTGCTATTAGTTTTTAATAACCTGGGAAAATGGAAATACCATTGTATAAACCATTGACAAATTATGTCTTCCACAACCCCAAGAGAATTAAATATATAAACCTATAAAAAACCTAGTTTAAATTTAAAAAAGAAGTAAACAGTAAGGTAAACTCATGAATGGACTCTGCTTAAGAAATTAAAAGGAAAATGAAAATGCAGTAAATCCTCAAATTTTGCAGGGGTTTGGGTCTTCTCAAAGCCTGTGAAGATATGCAAAGGATATGAAAATAAGCCACACCTGACACCCTGCCATCCTCAGCCCCAGAACACTCGGGGGCATTTCCGACACTGCCCTGTGACATTTGATGGCACAGGGGAGTGAAGAGGGCCTTCTCTGCCCCATCTCCATACAGGGAGTCCATGGTGTTCCCTGAAGGAGCTGGTGCCACTGCAGTACGGGGGCTTGTCACCATGGAAGTTGGCGCTGCTGCACTACAGGGGCCTCTGTCCATGGCCTTACTGTGGCAACAAGCTGCAAAGGGGGGCTTCTGGCCGCAGCCATACCATGCGTTGGACAGGTCATGTGCCAGGGAAGGCTTATATTTAACATGGTGTCTGTGGCTCGTCCTACTGACAAGGGCTGGGGCCAGGCCATTCCTGCTGGTGTGCTTGACAGCAGACTGGGAACGAAGGTGTCGTAGCGATAGCGGGCTAGACACAGCAGGGGCATGCAGGTGTGGTCCCCAGCAGAGCAAGGCATAGTGGAAGTCAAGCACTGTGTGTCCCTGGGAGCTGCTCACTCAGCGCTGGTGCAGGATACATAGCCTCAGGGAAGGCGTTCCGCGGGGACTGCAGCAAGAGCTGCAGGGGGCAGTGGGAGGCAATGGAGGGCAGTTCCTGCCTCGCTCTCTGAAGAGGCTTCAGCGCTGGGAGATCACCGGGGGACGTTCCCAGTGTTCCCGGCAACTCCCCACACCCTCAGACAGGACAAAAGAGTGAAGGGAATCTCTTCTGCCCCTCCCCATGCAGGGAGTCCTGGGATTCCTGGCTTTCGCCACTCACTGCTATGGGCAGCAGGAGCTGGACCTGGGATGGGTGGCAGTGGTGGCTCCTGTGAAACTGTGCTCAGTGGAGGGAGACCCACCATGGCCTTGTGGCAAGTGGCTGTCATAAAACGTTGACACCATGTAACCATTACAACATAAGAGGACTCTGGGAGGTCCCCGAGCGAGCCGCCCCACCCTGCAGGCTGTGCCAGTCTTGCCCCCTCGCAGAACCCGGAGCAGTGTGGGTGCAGGGGTGCTGCTCTGTTTGCAGCATGTACGGGGTGTCTTCATGGGAAAAAACACCTGATGTACTTAAGCTGCGGTAGGCGATCCATGAAGTACTGAGAGTTTACTGTATTAGAAAGAAATGAGAATGTCTTCTTTCCAATTGTTCTTACCTTTGTAATTCTTTGTTCTTATCAAGTGGTCTATTGGTAAATGGAAGAATAAGGAGCGAGTTTGGTTGCTAACACCTTCCATTTTCCTCATGAAGCAAGGTAAACAAAAGTAAGTTTAAAACTATTAGTTTAAAATGTTATTAAGTATGCAGATTTAAAAAAATAAATGTAGTGTACCCCTGCCACTATACAGTTTTGTACTTTGTGAGTTCACCCCATCATGGTTTTTCTTCCACAATAATTCCCTTCTGGGCATGTGTGGTGTGACCTGCGAAGGGCTACTATGCAAATAAACTAATACATATTCAATTATACCTCGCCTCTCACACTGCCCACCCCAGCTCCAGAGCAGCTGCAGGGCATGCCCGGGACTGTTCCATGGCCTGTGACACATCAGGAGAGCACAGGGGGTGTCTTCGGGCCCCTCTCGTTGGTATTCCCTACAACCCCCTAAATGGGCGGCTGCCTTTCCAGGTCCCACCAGGACCGGGCTCTCCCCAGCTGCAGCTGCAGGACTGTGGCTCCCGGGAACAATGCTGTTTGCACTCGGTGCTGTCCCGAAGCTCAGGCTGTGCTGTCCCCTCAGCTGCCCCAGTTCCTCCCAGACACCGCCAGCCACGTATGAGCCTTATTGGAGCCTGTGCCTCCAGTCGAGCAGTAAGAGCGGGGCGAGGCGGGGCTGGGGGGCAAAGGGGTTCCAGAGCTCTGCCTGTGCCGCTGGGGCCGCTCCCTCTGCCGGAGCTGCTATAGTCTCGCCTTGCACCATCTCCCAGATGGCCACCGAGGGTCGCCTGCACCTCTGTGAGCCAGCCCCACAGCCCCTCTGCAGAGCTTGGCCAGGTGGCCATTGGTGATGGTTCCCGCTCTTCCTAGCTAGCCAGCATGGAATCACCCTTTCCCATGATTGGTAGGCACTCCTCTGCTGGTGGCTCGGGCACCTGCCCCACCTCCCAGCGCATTGTTCCCGTCAGGAGCTTGTGACTGCCGGGCTGTCCATGACAGTGGGCTAGATTGGATCAGACTCGGTGACTTTTTTGTGTTCCCAGCACGAGTGGCGGCAGCAGGGGCACCGAGCCGAGGGGCTGCCCTGTTTGACCGACCTGCATTCTGGGCACAGGGGGAAGCTGAGGTGAAGCGAGGAGCCTCTGTTACCCCCTCCACCTGCCTGTTGCTTTGGAAACAGTGGCTCTGGGACACACACAACCACACACACAGTTGCAAGCTGTCAGGAGCCTCTGCTGCGAACAATCTTGCTTTACAGTCCTCCCTCGCTGCTCGAGCTGACCCGAGCCAGGTTTATTCCGTAGATATGCTGCGTAGACTCCTCTTGCCATGGCAGCAGGGGACACTGTGCAGAGGTGCGCGCAGGAATCCAGCCATCCGGAGGTGTGGTCTCCAGCAGGACTCGTCTGTGGCCAGCAGTTTCTGGGAGGGACTGGGGCAGCTGAGGGGATAGCCCAGCCTGAGGTTAGGACAGCACCAAGTGTCCCCGGGAGCCATGCCCTGCATCTGCAGGCAGGGAGAGCCTGGTCCCAATGGGATCCTCACTGGCAGCCACCTGCTTGGGGGGCCACAGGACAAGCCACGGGGAGGGGCCAGAAGACACACCCTGCACTCTCCTGACGTGTCACAGGCTGCAGAGCAGTCCCAGGCATGCCCTGCAGCATGTACAATTTAAAAAAGAAAACAGGAGAAGAAAACAGCACAATAAGATGTGCAGAATTGTTTATTAAATTTACAAACACCACTCTGGGAATTGGAAGAAAACTAGTCATATAGAGTGCCATGATATTAAGTCGTGGTGTTAGGACTGGGTTATAATGGTACTTCGTTGAATATTAGATATCATCACTATGTGGCGACATACAGCAAGATTATAGTGGGATTTTTCCTGTGCTCTCATTTTTCAGTAAATCTTGAGCTATACTGTGGAAAGTAAGCCTAAGAGGTACCATGTCCCGGTGAACTTTGAGGTCAGTTATGTTCTACGATGTCAATGCCATCAATTAATTTCAAAATAGGACAGCAGACAATTACTAGATAAAAACAATCAGCTAACCTGCTTGAATAAAAATACCCACAAATCCCTCCAAACATTTGGCCTTCCTTACTTGGAGAGGAACTAAACTGTTTACATTTATTTATTTATTTATTTATTCTCCCTTCCCCCCTTTGAAATCAAGACTTTAGACCTGAATAGGAGACCTCAGCTGGGACTTAATTAGAGGAGCTTGGACTGGGAAATGACAGTCTCAGTACTATTATGCTGCTATGTCACTGCCTTTACTTCTGTTTCTGCTGTGAATATAATTAATGCCCTGCACCTAATCTTAATAGCTGCAGTAACTCTGGTGCAGAGACTTTATTGCTTTGTGGTCCAAGGAGAGTGCTCGTGTGTTTCTGGGCTCAGTGTCATCCATCAGGCAGATTGGCCTTGTCTCTGTGAAAGGGCATTACACAGTCAGTTAAGGGTGTTGTTCCCATATGTCTTGTGGGAAAACGATCATTTTTCAGAAATATATTAGATGCATAGACTTTCCCCCCTCCCCCCTCCGGTGCTCTATTGCTCTTTCTCTCTTCCCATGTGCTAACTGGTGTGCCATTATGGCACCCCCAGTTTCAGCAGAGGCCATAGGGAATCTCTTATTACATCTCATAGGCTACATTTTCTTCATCTGGTACACAAGAGGCTGGATATTTGCTTCTTCATGTGGAGCAGCAGCAGCTGCAGAGCACCTGCCAGACCACAGTAAATGGCAGTGTGGCAAGGTCTGGGATTCTAATAAAAGAGTGGTCTCTGTAAGCTGCTTCAACATCCTCATTGGTAAATTAGTCATGAGGCTCTGAGCCTCTTTCCCTGATTTGTAAATCACAAGAGGAAGAGGGAGGATATGCATCTAACCTCCCCCAATTTCCCCTGATACAGCAACAACAGTAGTTGACTTGCATCAAGGAGGGACTGCCCAGCCCAGTTGCGTGTGGTTGGTTGGTTATGTTTTTGTCCCTTCCAAAAGATGTGATAAGTCTCCAGTTTTGGAAAGCTTTACAATGACAAGTAAGATCAGAAGCAGCAGCTGCAGATGTGAGGGGGTCTGACAGAAGATAAGAAGCTTTCATTAGCACCATGTATGATTTTTGAGGCAATTGAGGCCAATTCTTACCATAACAAGGTTGAGGTGTGGTCTGAGGGAGGAGTTTGTTCAGCTTTAAAAGACTGTGGTTGGTGTAGAAAGCACTGGGCTCAGAGATGTAATGGGTTGATACTTGAACAGCATGCATCTACCAACAATTGAACAATGAATGGAAGAAATTTAGATAAGAAATTGAATCAAATCTCTTCATTTAACTTGATTATTATTTGTCTCCCTTCTCTACTTCAGTGACTGTCCAAATTCTCAGGGAAAGAGCAGGTTTAATGGTAGAATCATAGACTTGCTTAGGTTGGAAAAGACATCGAAGATCATTGAGTCCAACCCTCTTCTACTTCATTTAATGATTTACTCATGTATTGTTCCTGGTATAATCATACAATCACTTTCAACCTCCTGTTAGGTCTGACTAAAAGCAGATTGCCAGAGAACGCCGAAATTATAGCTTTCTTTCCTAGTAGCATTTGGCTGGAGATATATGGTCAAATTGTTGGTTTTGAGCTTTAGCATAGCCCAGGAAAGAGCATGGGCTCTTTCCTCTGCTGAAGCAGGGGATTTTAGAGGTCATGTCAAGACTGCTCACTTTAGTGAATATTGTTGTACCCATATTTTTCTATTAGTTATCATCAGAGCCATATCCAACACTTGCACATTAATTTTGTGACTGTAGAGCTGATCACTTAAAATAACCTCCACTGCTAACAAGTCAGTCTTGAAATTAATATATCCAAGTCCTATATCACCATGAATTTAGATAGGAATAACCATAATGATAATTTCCACTTCCTATTCATAGCATTTATTCCTCTTATAGCTTACTTCCTACCCAAAATTCCTTGTGTGTTTCAGGAAAATGTATCTGTACCAGAATTGGCTGAATCAAATGCACCCAGTATGCTTAATTTTCTATTAAATTGAATATATCCTGCATTTTCAAGCTAGCTTCTCTGCTCTGCTTTTATTTAAATCAAGCATAATTTTAGATTGACAAAATTAGCAGGCACACTGCATGTTCTACAGACTCAGAGGTCACCACAGAACTTTTTCAGTTTCCAAATACGTTCGACATTAGTGCATTTCTGTCATAACATTATTTATCAGTTGAATGTTGGACATACAGATAATATAAAATTAAACTTTTTTTTTAAATGGCCATAAAACATTTTTTAGACATGTTATATCCTTGGGAATGCTGGTAAATTAAACACATACTTGTCTAGGTATTTTTTGTGCTGGCAGAGGCATTTCGTTGCTATTTATAAGAAGGTGTAGTCATTACTTAATACATTTTTTAAACCATGTTGTTTTTTTCAGTGCTCAGCTCTTCACCTTGGAAGAAGAATAGATTTTCTGTGCTCAGTGAGAATGGAAGTACTGCATCAGTTCAAATTGAACAGTAAGTGCACATGAAACAAAATCTTAGCATTTGGGAGAACACTTTCAGTGTAGCACTCAGGCAGCTGCTGGAAAACCTACAGAATAAGTGCAGACAGACCTCTGAGATGTCACTGTGATTTGGAGGATCATACTCCCTCAACTGCTGCACCAAAACCACGGGTGCACAGCTCCCCCTGCAGCCCAGCACCTTCTCTTCAAAAAGCACTGGGATCACAAGAATAGACGCTTTTGGCTTTTCATGGTTTTGTCATTGGAAAAGATGTTATGCATCTGAGTCCTTCTCACCAGTGGGGACTTGTTCTTGTCTGTAATGAACTTGCAGACTGACAGTGTTGCTCTCAAGTGCATTAGGGATTTTGATTTCAGCTGAGGGTGGGGTTTTTTTTAACTTAACATCCCCCCTCCTTCCCCCAGTAAGTGGCTCAAGCCAAAGCTGGCTCCCTGCCTGCTGCTTCCTGGAGCGTTTCCCAGTCTACCTCATGTTTTTCATAAATGAGTATATTTGTTAACTTGAAAAGCAAGTATGAAGATAAGGAATGTTTCTTCCCTAGCCCTTCACTTCCTTCATCAAGTTGTACCCTCTGGTTAGTTCAATCTAACTAAAATATTAAAGACAGGATCCCTCTGTTTTTGCTTCCCATTGAAATGACAGTGTGTTTTTTAACCTGTGTTTACTTTCTGGCTGTATTCCACTCCTTTAGTTTATGTCAGCTTTCTCCCCTCATTTCTGAAGCTCATTTGTTTTAATATGTATATTTTTTCGAGGAGAAGAGTGTCTCAGAAATTGGTGGTCAAAGACAGGCATATAGAATTTTGGAATTTCGCACTATAATGGAATTGAGGGTCCAGGGAGCAGTATGAGGGTGGAAAATTGAGAGCACTACTTTGGCTGCTCTGCTTTGTTTCATCAAGCAACCTGGCCTGATCCTGAACTTGCATTTATAGGAAAATTGTCTTGGACACTAATTCCTGGATTGCAAAAGTTTACCTGTGCAGGCTAACAGAGGTATAAACTGAAACTACCTTAGGTAAACCATATTAAAGCCCTGTGAAAATTCAACATTTGGATAAAACCCCTCAAAAACATGGCCTAATTTAGTTTTGCTTAATTTGTTTCTGCAACAAATTAAACTAAACCAAATTTAGGTTGCATTTATGCTAGGCTTTTAATGTGGTTCAGCTAATCCCTTTGAAAGGATAATTCAGATGAATTTTCTTGAATATGCCATGTGGATGAGGTGCAACACATGGAATCATTCTGTCAAGTTCTATTCCCTCAGGAGACCAAAATGTGTAGTTATCGCAACGAGCAACAAGTGACTGCATACTGAAAAAATAAGTTACTCAACAGCTGGTTTGGGGCTTGTAAATTGTGAGAGAGACCATAATGTGGGAGATTTGTACAGCAAAACATACACCACAACTGCTCCTCTTCCTCGCCTGATTCTGATTTGCACCCATATTTGCTGGATTGAAATAGCTTTTAGTTTGCACAGATATTCTGAATGGGTGTAAAATTCAATTTGCCAAAACCTCATGGTAATAAATAGAATAGAAAAGTAAGAGTTAAGTCTGCTTGTAAATAATGTGTAGTAGTGGATACATCTTAGAAGCTGGATATTAAGCACAACATGCTTTCCCTGCAGTCTGTAGGAAGATAAGACTAAGCTGCATGCATCTGTAATGCTAAAAATATCGAGTTAGAGTCCTCGGGCTTTAGGTCACTTGTTCAGTAGCAGTTAAAAGGAAATCCCTTCCCACCCCCTGCCCCATGTTCTGTACAAATGGGTTCTTATACACATACAGAACAATGTGATACTATGCCTTTCACTGAGAGCTTGTAATTCAAATTGCCTTTCTCCAAGCAGGTAAACCATTTTTAGTGAAGAATCTACTCAAAGAGGAAGGTAAAAGTGCAACAAAGAAATTATGTAAGGAAGAGTCAGAATGTCCTCCTATTTGATGTAAATACATTTCTGCTTTTCCAGAACGCTAGGAATAAATTTGAAATTAGGAAAGACTTCAAGCATTGGGCTAATTGCATTAACTCTTCCAGCTTGTTACATTTTTTCCATAAACCAAAACTCTCTTTTCTTCTCTCTTCATTGGAATAAGTTGTTGCATTTCTTTTCTCTACAGGCTGAAGATGGTGAATTGAAACAACCATAATGAGAGTGGCAGGCAAAAACAAGGACATTTACAAAGGATAATTATTGCTTAGATTATGAATATCAAGTTTCTATTGACATGAAAAAATTACATCCTACAGAGATACTGTAAGCATTGTCGCACACAATGAAACACAACAGAAAAGATTTTACTCTCAGCTGCTGCTCAAATGAAATCATATAAGTCATTCTTTCTTCTTGGAAATGTGAAGCTGAAACTTAGAAGGATGCATATTTCCATCTAAAAATAGCATCATTCCTCTTCCTCAGATTTGGTTCAGTATGGAGAACTGCAGTATAGGAAAGATAGGTGGGAAATGTAAAGTTCTCTGAACACAGAAAGAGTTTCCAATTTCCCATCCACTTGTTAACTTCAGCCTCACTTGATTAAGAATGTCCCTGACAGGTAAGTGGGTTGGAAAATTCCGAAACACTTCCTCCAGTGCTAGATCTGTAATAACATTTGTATTTCAAATGACAGCAGTAGTGGCAACCTCAAAGTGCTAAGAACTGAGGAGGAAAAAGATACACATGCATAGTCTTACAGTTCAGTTGAAAATACTGACACTATAATTAATATACTACATCTTTTATGTATGGTATTTTGACATACTTTTGTCTTAAAAGCAAAAATAATGTATTTCCCCTGTCCTAAATGTGCTTTAGTCTTGCTGTCACTGCTTACATGAATTCCAAATCTATTCCAGCTATATAGGTATTTTTAAAGGCAGTAAGTAAGAAAAAAATTGCTGAATGTTGTCATCCATAACAATCGCACACAAAGTTTGTCATGAAGTTTACAGCCTGTCTTTGTCTAAAGCAGAATTCTTTATGTGCTTTGGTCCATAAAGCGTTATAACTTGACTATGATGTTAAGAAAAAAAAACCTCCCAGAAAATTTATAGGCTCATCAAGTTAAAAATAGAGTAAGTAATAACTGAACATTCAAATCAGAGCATAATTTTACTTAGAAGGGAGAAGCAACATAACTTCACTACTTAAGATGGGCTGTGGTTCCTTTTCAAAAGTTTAAATGCTGGGTTACAAACTGGTTGGAAGGGCGAGCTCAGAGGGTGGTGGTGAATGGTGCAACATCAGACTGGCGGCCAGTCACCAGTGGAGTCCCACAGGGGTCAGTGTTGGGCCCAGTACTGTTCAACATCTTTATCGATGACATGGACGAGGGAATTGAGTCCATCATCAGCAAGTTTGCAGATGATACTAAGCTGGGGGCAAATGTTGAACTGCCGGAGGGTAGGAAGGCCCTCCAGAGGGACCTTGACAG
>WEKX01028933.1:47510-58212 GCA_013390025.1 Pitta sordida
ATTCTTGTGGGTCCTTTCCAATTCACAATATTCTGTGATTCTAAATCTCTGTGTAATTGCTGTAAGGCTTTAACCTAAATTCCCAATACTTCTGCGAACTTTGGCTGGGGCTACTGTCCAGTGGCATCAAAACTTGGAGCAAGTGGATCAGGAAACTAGTAGCAGAAGAAAACTTTGGCTTCACCAGATAGACAGGATAGATGTGGGATTCCAACTGATATCAAGCCTTTTTGATTAGAAGATTTTATGTTTTCATGCCTCTACGTAATTTCTGTCTAATAAAATGTAAGAAATATTGATCACAAATATACTATTAGAGTATTAAGGAACAGTCTGAAAAATATCAAAAACTGCCCTTCCGCTTGGATGTCCCATTAGATATTATAGACTTTCTTTCCCCAGAGAGTTGATCCCTGAGATGGGAACTCTCCAATGGTAGTGTTAGCTAAATTTAACCTCAGCTAAATGATGCAGGTCTACCTGGATCTTCTTGAATGTATTAATGAGCACAGCATGCCACTGTTGCTAGACACTTGGAAGACTAGGGCACTAGTCACTGTACACCTTGGCTGAAGGTGGAAGCTGAACAGGGTAGAAAATAGTACTAGTTGCACTATTTCCCTTCTTTTGAATGGCGGAATGCATGCCTTGAAGGAACTCGTAGAAACTTAATGAGTGGCACAAAGCTGTTTCTTCTTGTAGACTTGCCTTCAAAAGAATGTGATGTTAGTAGTGGAACTATCCTCAGTTGGTTCTCAGTATTTAGATTGCTGTGATACCCCTTGGAAATATTTTCTTCTGGTTAATGCACTTGCAGCTTTAACTCTGTGTTAACACAAGTGTGCTCACTTTCTTTCTCATCTTGTCATGACTTTACACATTTGAGTAGCTCTAGGCGCTGGCTGCGGGTACCGTGTATTCACCACACCAATCATAAGTTTTTCACCTTCTCACCTAGTAGGGGAATATAACGGAGAGTTTTCCACTAATTTCCACAGACTTGGACCAGCTTTCCAGCTTTTGAATCATGTAGGTCATTTACATGATTGTGATTTCAGACCCAAAGAAAAGAAATTTCTCCACCATATGTGAGCAGTTTAAAAATTTATTTCCCACTTGGGAACAGGAAGAATTCTCGGAGACCACTCCTCCCTCCCCCTGCCATCCTCAAGTTTTCATCTTCTTAAATGTCCTTACTCTATACATATGTATGTCTACTCTATTCACCCCAACAGACATTACATCATGAAATTACAGTTATCAAGAGCCGTTAATTCAACACTTGTTTTTTTGTTCTAAGCCAGTCTGACCGCAATCTTGGAAAGACTGTATTATCTCCCTATTCTCTATATTTTGTCTAGCTCTCCATCTCCATCTTAAGCCTCACATACCTCTGTATGTGAGAAGAAAACTATAACTGTAGCTTCTTAAAACTTTTTTAAAAATCCATACTAGGCCTAACTGCGAGTAAATCTATTTTCTATTAAACTCCATTTCTAAATCAACAGTGTTGTTCAGTTGTTTAGATGCATTTGGGTTCTTGGTGGGATTAATTTGGGCAAAGCTTCCATGTGCCAGAGAAATCAAGAGCCAAATTAGACCTTGTGGGTCAGATATTTTAAGGAGTGTGTTTAACACTTCTTAAAAGTATTTTATAATCAAGCTTTGTGCATTTTGTAACTACTGAACAGCACTTATGTGCATTCACTATAAACAGCCTTGGACCTACAGATAAAAAAATTGCATAAGAGTGTAGCATGACTATTGCAATAGACTATTTCCATGAAGCCAAGTATTGCCTTGATCCTTGGTAATAAATTGCAGTTCTCAAAAAAATTGAGCTTTTCCTACCTTTCATGCATCCTTGCGCCAAGACCGTGAACAGGGCTGGCTTCAGCTCTGTATTCTGTACTGTTCTTTTCCTTTTTCTTTTTCTTTTTTTTTTAAACTGATATTATAATTTTCTTCAGCTCAAATTTTTTAGTTTTCCTTTAACATAGTCTGTAAGTGTCACAAGGACCACAGTGTGAAGTTGTTTTCTTGTTAATGTATTTTGTTTTAGTTAAAATTCAGTCTCCAAGAGAACAAATGTATTTCCTAGGAGGAAAAAAAAAAACACGTTGATTTGTAGCTTGGTGATACGTTCACTGTATCCTGTTTTATACTTTGACTTGCTTAGAATAGAGCACTCTAACTTCTTAAATAGACTTGTTCTTAAAAAAAAAAAACAAACAAAAAAGAAAGAGGCTAATGTTCCTTTGCATATACGTATTTTAGAAAGAAATGGACTGAATACATGCCCACCACACACACCTGAATTGTTTTTGTATAGGATGTTTCCTTCAGAATTCTGTAATTAATCATGTTGACCTGAAAAAATAATCTATCAAATGCATGCTAATAATTAATTCTTTTTGGATTCAAACAGAAAGAAAAAAATGCCATCACAATTAGCTTTATTGCAAGGCTTTACAGGTGCTGTGAAAAAAATCAGACATAAATATCACATTTTAATTTAACCTCCAATTTAAAGTAAGTTAACAGGAAACCACATGCAACTGTCTTGAGTGGTAACTTGAAAACCAGTCACTAGTCATGAGCTTTCTGAGGGAGAAGTCACCCCCTCCTCCTGTGAGGACTAACCCAGAGATTGATGCCTGCTAGAGAAGCAAAACAGCCCCTGTTAGCAATCTGAGTGTATTTTGTGTCAGAGTGGTGAAGGTCCTGAACTCACAGCCTCTTCCGTGTTCAGCGTTCATCTGGCAGACACCATCAGTCACTGAGAGCAGGCCTTCTCTCTCTCTTTTGGCAAAACTTATTTAACTCAAAGAGAAATGTGCAGAGTGCCTCACACAAGTGGAGAAGATTTCCTCTAGGCTCTTAGCTCCTGCTCAGCACAAATGCCCAGAGCTGAGTGACATCCTGTATTTCAGGGAAAATACACAATATCTTGGCTATTGTTGGCCTTGGTGCACATCTCCACCTTTTTCGGCCCGTAGGAATCTTGATGAGGAGTTCACAGTGCAGCAGAATGTCCTGAAAAGTAGGATGCAAAATTGCACTTTCTTTTGCATATTCTGGATTCTCTGGATGTGTGACTAGTGAGTTGCTTTTGATATGGTTTTGAGAGAGTCCTGTGAAATGTTTAGCTGAGTCTGAGAACCCCCAGCTAGTCATGGAGGTTGCTGGAGCACCAGGCTCCATGAGTATGCAGTTCTTTTTTCTTTTGATTTGACAGCTTTTTTCTATCTCTAAAATCAGAAATCTGTAAATGGAGCAATAAATACGGATTTCTGTTCTTCTATTAGAACACCTGTTGGTGTCAAGTGGAGTTCAGCTGACCAGGCTGTGGTGGAATATGGCACTGGGTTGCCACTACAAAAACTCAGTGTTAATTTTACTCACTTTTAGCCGGCTTTAATAACTTCGCTCAAGCTGTGCCTTCTGAGATTTACTCAAGCTCTGCCTTCTGAGATTTGCTTAGGGTATTGTACAGACACATTTTCTGAAGCTCGTTATAGCATTCAGGACTGGAAATTTCAAACTGAACAAACTTGTTCTTGAGCAACAATACCTAAATGCAAACCAGTTTTGAAATCCTTTCTGCAACTAGTGAGTGTCCTCTCAAGTTGTCTACCTGGAATAAAATGTGTTCCTGCAGAGATATGGTTCTATACCCAGAGATCTGGTCTACAGCTGTATTGAGAATTTGCTGTAATGACATTAAAGTAGATTATCTATTAAAACATTTAAAAACTGACATTTGAACACCTGTTATTGTTAAGTAAATATTATTAATGAAAAAGTAGTTCCTCAAAGACTTGTCAGTGCTTATTCTTTGTAGTTTTATCAACCTTCTGTATATTTTTTTGTTTCTTCCTCCTGTGAGAAGGAAATAGCTTCCTTCCCTGAACTGTGCATAAGAAAAGAGCCCCAAGGAATCACGTTAACCTTGCACCCTGCATTGAATGGACAAGAAGTTCTCTGTGGCCCACAGTTTTCCCAAGATAACTTTATGTTTGTTTTTCTCAGTACTATCTGGTGAATAAGTATGAATGTTTCCACCTTCCCATCTCTCATAGCTTGCTGTAGGTGACCAGTCAACCAGTAGGTGCGAGATTAGTGACAGAAACCAAATTTTATTGTCCAAGTCAGCTGAGAATGATGGGACTCTGTTAATTCCCATGAAAGCTAACTAATCTTCCAATTGAAATACTCCATTTACAATCCAGGCTGTCATGGGGAGCAGCTTTTTTTTTTTAAAAAGCAAAACAAAGAACACACAGAATCTTTTTATTCATGGGGAAAGAGAGGGAAAGGCAATTTCATTTATTTTCCTGAATTCTATTCCACTGAGACCCCTTACATTCTATTGGAAATGCAATAGTTCAGGATCAGCCTTTCTTTTTATGGTCACTCAACATTCTCTGCTTTCTCCTTGCCTTCAGCAACAGTAAATTTAAAACCTAGAGAGGTGGTGTGTTTTTTTAGTAGCAGACTGTGCAAAACTTATTCAAAAGTTGGATTCAAAGTTGGAAATAATTGATATATTCTTGGCTGAAAATATTGCAAAATAATCTGTAAAAGTTACTCAAAAAGTGACCAAACATTAACTTCAGTGAGCTGCTACTATTTATCTTGGTATTATTTATTTGTCTATGACAAAATTATAGATAGCTATACATATGCAGATATACAGTGATCCTCCTCATAGTCATGGTCCGTAATTTTTTTGGTGTGGGAGGGTATACTTTTGGGAGAGTGGTTATATTTGCTCAACAGCATGACTTTCCCTTATGTGTATTGTGGGTCCCTTCCAACTCGGAATAACCTGTGAATAACCTGTGAGAGGTCCTGCACAGCTGTTTTCCATGAACACATCCATCAGCAGCACAAGAAGGTGAAGAAGAAAATAGTGACTGCCTGAGGGGAGATGGGCAGCAGTGTGGCTGCTTGCCCTGGAGGATCAACAGGTGAGTGTTGGATGTGGGGTAAGAGCAGGAGTAAATGACTGTGGCTCCCAGAGGGAACAAGGGTTAAGTTCAGCAGAAGGCTGAGGTACTACGAAAGGCATCATCAGAATGCAAAGGATCCTTCTAGCAAGCCAAATCAGTTAATCAGGTAATACATATATGTGATAAATTTATTTCTTTATGTAATCAACCGAAAACACATTATTGATAATTTTTAATTACTCTATTATTAGTGATTGAAGTTTTCGCAGAACACTCATGTATTTAACAAGCTACAGATAATGAGCTCATAGAGATATACGTATATAGATAATTAGATAGTAATAATTTAAACTACAATTTAGGAAGACTTAATTGTCATGTAACTTTGCAAGCTATCATGTTAACTGCCAATGTAATTAATTTATATTTCTCAGCACTTTACTGCATATTTTCTGTCAAAATAAGTATAAGGCGAGTTAATCCATAAACAAATGCTGTACAATGTTTCTTTTATCTTTAGCTTACAACTTGTTGATCCAAACCCAACTCAGTAGTGACTACAATTGGTTGCTTCAAAACAACACTGTCAGAAGAACAAATTTATTCCCTGTATAAATGCAGGCTGATAATTAGAAGACATCTGGAATTCTACCCATCTGGAATAGAAAGCACTCTACAAAAGGTTCTGGAACGGCCTTCAGAAGAATATTGAAATGGGATGATTGAATTTTTTGAAGATGAAACTTGATAGCTTTCTGCATTAAATTTTTTAGGATGAGGGGGTTGAAATAAAAAAGTTTATGCTGTAGTGTTCATGCCTTTGTGCAATGAGAAGGAATGAGATTTCAGTCCATCAGGATGAACATCTGTGTTATGGGGTGAGGATGATGAGTTTAGAGACTGTGTACAGGATGGACATGGATCACTTCTCACTAAGCAGAGGCAAGTTGTTGTCCATTGCAGTCCTGTTCTGTTGCAATTGCAAGGAATTTCCACTGACACTGGTAGAAACAAGAAGACGTTAGCTGAGAAGTCACTTCTGAGAGTGCCTTTAGAGATGATTTTTGAGTCCTTTCTAATGCTTGTACTGTTAAATCCTAGATGCAAATGGCATTTGGATTAACAGAAGAAACAGGAGTCTGTGATGTCAGTTTAGCCAGCACTGGGAGGAAGGCTGTATTCCCCAAGACAGGGACTTTGCTGGTGAGAATCTGGAGGCCTGTACTGAATGGAGTGAAAATGCAATGATTGACATTTGCTCATAGTCTGCCCTAAAATGTGTGGTCACTGGTTATTAGTTTTGCTGCATGAATCCTTGGAATGGAATCCAAATAAGGACAAGGAAGTTGATGGAGACTCGATCCTCTGACAGCTGCTGATCATTGCCCTGATTACAACTTCTGGCAAAGAACACTTAACCTACTGATTAGCAAAATTTGGAGGACTGCCAAGGCGTGAAAATTCTTACTAGTCATGTACTTGTACTTTCTTCTAAACATGCACTACTACCAGTTACAGGAACTGGGCTTTGAAGTAAACAGTCTCTGTGTTGATTCCTGCTCTTCAAATAGCTTTTTATTTTCTCTTTTTCTTTTTTTTTTTTTTTTTTTGTTCTGAAAGAAATAGGTTTGAAAAGTTTTGAAAAATCAATGTTTCAGTTTACATTTTCAAAACTGTACTTTGTATTACTAAAGACGAGCTCAGAGAGTGTTGGTGAATGGTGCCACATCCAGCTGGCAGCCAGTCACTAGTGGAGTCCCACAGGGGTCCGTGTTGGGCCTGGCACTGTTCAACATCTTTATTGATGATATGGACGAGGGAATTGAGTCCATCATCAGCAAGTTTGCAGATGAAACCAAGCTGGGGGCAAATGTTGAACTGCTGGAGGGTAGGAGGGCCNGTCTGTCCAGGGAGGTGGTGGAGTTGCCATCCCTGGAGGTGTTTAAGAGAAGACTCGATAAGGAGCTCAGTGACATGATCTAGTTGGTGGGGAGTTGGACTAGATGATCCTGTGGGTCCCTTCCAACTCGGAATAACCTATGACTTGTGAATAAAAATGATTGCTCATCTTTCTATGCAACTTTTTCACTCAGATTTTCACAAGGGAAAACACACAATGCAAACATTTATTTTTATATATATGGGACTCATTTGTTTCAATATATTCATATATGTTTCACATATATGAATATATGAAACACATATATGTTTCAATATATTGAGTTCATGAGAATTTTAAGTGAACTTTTCTTTTGGTGATTTTGCCATCTAAAATGGAACATTCCACCATAATCTTAGGATCAGCTCAGTTAGGTGCTAAACTCTCACTGATGTTAACAACACCAGCTGAATCTTTAATTTACCTAAAAAGCTTGACATTTGATTATCATTAGGTCATTAAATATACTTAAAATATTGCAGCTAATATAATTTCTATAACACTTTTAAAAACTATGAAATGCTCCTGATTCAGTGTGTCATGACCTCCTAGTTATCACAGACTAATGCTTTTAACCAGAACTTCCAAAAGCTTATGATAGTTCAAAATGTTTTTGTTCCTTCTCCCTTCTTTACTGCTTAAAGCTCTGTAGGTAGTAGAAAACTGTAATATTTGCTCATAGCCTTAAACTGTTATTTCCTTTTGTTTTCAACTGCTTTCTAGAACCATTTCTCTAAGAGAAATATTTTAAATTATTTGTTAATTTGAAGGCGATGCTTTTTTGTAAAGAAAATACTTTACGTGGAGGACAACTGCAGTTTGGGACTAAGCGCTTTTCTTTACAGGAACATAAACTTGGAGGGGCAAATTCTGAGAGCAACCATTTGTTTTCTCTGAGTTAATGACTTTCAGCTGGATGTCTTCCCGCTGAATAATGACTGCACTGCTACATCAGCCAGTCTCTGCAAAACATGTGTTTTATTAATGGCATTGACATATTGGAAATTGGAATGAGCTTCCCCACTTGAGTAGCTCAAACATGATACATTTTACCAGGATGAAATTAAATAAGAAGATGTGATAAAAGAGGAGGATTCAAGGAAGATGATATTGTGTTCTGGAAGTGCAGCATCAAAGAGACCTTGGTATTTGACATCACTTGTGGTGCTCATTATTTAATCATTCCCATCATGAGTATTTATTTTCTAAAAGGACAAATTGGTTTTCAGGTATCAAGTCCTATGGTTTTGATCCTTAGTGTATACTTGTACTACTAAGTCATGTGGAAAAATAATAAACAGCAGAAAGCTTGAAATACTCTAGAATTGCTGAGAGCAGAATTTGAAAAGGATTTAAGCAGCACATAAAATGTCATGTCCCTTTCATTTAGCCACAGGTTTAAGTTATCTAAGTCACAGAGACAATTCTAGACAATATCATGCCTTTTCTAGAACAGGGATCAGGGCCTGGACAAAGGGTACAAAATAAGTACATTGGTTGTCCCATAGGGCATATTGGTTTATAAAATTACCTTTCTTTTTTTTTTTTTTTATGATTACAAATGGGAAAATACATTGTTGGCAACTAAGACGGAAACAAATTGCCTATAACAATTCAATTATTGATTTGAATAGTTACAGATTTGAACTTGCCTCTTTATATTGTTTTTGCAAGATGAAGTTCTCTGCCTTCCTCCATGTACCTTGCCCTCCATTGGTGCTAACACGCCTGGTGGAGGTTGATTGTATTGTGAAGCCTGAAACTGGTTGATTTTGGTGTGATAGATTTCCATTTAGTCAGGTTAGCTTTTCCTTAAGTCCCTTTTGTTTTGCATTCAAAGAGTTCCAGCCCCATCTCCTAGCCTCCTAGGTGGGCAGGGGTATTCCGGATAATGTGTGCAATAGCACTGTGCGTGCAAGAAGTTGGAGTGGGAATTTGTAAGGTCTCAGGCACAAGTTCACTGGCTTCCCAGAACTGAATTCCAGAAATGACAGAAGCACTCAGTCTTTTGGGTGCAGATCCTTTCAATTTGCTGACAGTAATAATTCCACCCCTAACTCTTTGGTAAAACATTAGCATTAACTGTAATTTTTGCCTTTAGACAGGCTCTGCAGTACAGCATGATGGGTTCCTACCCTGTAATTGTAGGATCCTCATTAATCAGAAAGAATATTATGACATTGTGAGCTCACAAGAAAGACAATTCATGACTGACAAAATAAAGACCTAAATTATGCTGCTTTCATGATTGGAGGTGCAAATGTTTTTCTTTTTTTTACCTCTTGTGAAAGTAGGATTTAGCAGCTGTACGAAAAAATTCTGTATAATGAAAGTAATGAGCATTGAGAGGAAAGCAACACCAGCTCTATCTAGACAAGACCTTTATTTCAAAAGGAAATTAAAATTTCAAAGCTCCTGGTGTAGTTATATTGATAAACCTGAATTTAAATCAGGATCTTGAGGAATATATATTGTCTCCCAGTTCCATAAGGAAGCAGAGATTCTAAATGATAGATGACTGAGAGAGAAAAAAATTTTAAAGCCAAGTTTCTTCTCCTGAAAGTATGCAGGCAAACGCATTCAAGTCCTAGAGAAAACCTGAAGGCTCTTTCAATAAGCACTGGTTTAAATGAAACCAGTCCAGTGGGAACCCAACATCCCTTAAAGACAGAGGACTGGAGACATGGATTGCTGGAGAGGTGGTGTGCTCCCAGGGGAGGACCTTGTTGAGCTGTATGTGATGCTCTCCTTGTGCTCTGAAGTGCCGTGATTAACAGGGATATTAATAAAAATGGTGTTTTCTCTGCAGGGATTCCTTCCTCCAGAACAGACTGACTACAGCACTCACGATCCAAGTAACCAATAACTTAAACAACCATCCATGACTTTGGAAGAGCCCCCAAAATTGCCTCCTAAGTTCAGGTCCTCAAATGCACTGGGGCTAAATGACTTATTCCAGGCACTTAAGTATATTCATGGGTTTTTACATATGTTTTTAAGTATAGCCCTGACTGCTTGGACAGATGGATTTCTTCTGAGCATGTTAGAAATTACTGCCCTTTTTTCTGGGAAAAACAACAGTTGAGAAGAAATAGGGGCAAAATGTTCTCTCTGAATATTGCCCAAATCCCCATCTCTTCTCCAGGTAAAACATTTTGCATGCTGCCCCCTTGACCATTGTTTTTATTTGCTTGAGGTTGTGACTTGTAGAATGGTTAAAATTAGCCAACAAGTGTAATGAGGAAAGTAGCAATTTTAGTTTAAAAAAATTTCTTGAAATATTTTATATCACTTCTTCTTGTTGTTGCATAAATGATTTAAAGCAAGTGTTTATACAATTTATTTCAGGAATGGCCCCAGGCAATTAATACAACCTGTACCTTTTCATGTCTCATGCCACGACTTAAATAAGATGTGCACACTCTGGCATTACTTAGCTAGTAATCTGAAGATACCTAAAGTTTTCCTTTTCCTGTAAATTCAGGAGATCTACGCTGAGATTCAGGGATGAGTTCACAATGGCATTCATCTTCCTAAAATCACAGAGGAGTGATCAAGTAGGAGCTACTGAATTACAAGAGTAAGTTCGGTGTGTCCAAATTAGGACTATTTTACTTTTCCTTGACTCTCCTTTTGAAGTCAATCTCCTAGCTGCCCACCTTTCTGTGTTGGTTTTGCCCTGGGGAGTGGTCCCAGAGGGTGCAGACTGTACCTTTCACTAAGCTTCAAGCAGAAGTTGAGCTTTTGATGCACAGGGCCAGACTAGAGTTAACTTGATATAAAATCTCCTTCAAATTCATGGAGTGCT
>WEKX01028933.1:81697-98076 GCA_013390025.1 Pitta sordida
CTAATACTGTGATACTGTGAAATCAAGGGTTTGTGAAATAGATGACATCTAAACAAATTTTTTTCTTTCTGTTGCTTTCACAAGTGGCTTCCATCCCAAAATTATGAGACTTGACAGCTTGTCAGAGAAAAAAAGGTGAGCTTTTTGAGCTGCTTTTTAAAATAGCCTTGCTCAATTTAATTCTTGCTTTTGATTTTACTCTGACATTTGTATTAATTTTTCAATTTAGTTTGGAAAACCTAGTGATCGTTCAGAACTGTATAGTAAATTTGCTGATTCTTATGAGTAGAAATACTAAATGACCCTTCCTTATTTGCAATGTGATGCTCTCTTCTTTTTCCTGCCCACCATGAACTTGACAAGTATCTCTATTAAGCACTATGAGTGAAAAACATTCAGGCTACTTTTCAGTTTGCTTTGCTTTAATTGATTTTATACAGTTTTCTGGGTATAATTACTTCCATATAATCAAGTATTTCTTAAGGAAAATCGTATATAAATATATATCCAAGTTGTCTACTAAAATCTCAACCTGAATTAACATATCAAAGCTGACTTTCCAAACTCTCTGGAGCTGGGCTCAGCTGTGTGTTGTTGTGGGGAAGAAGAGTCAGCATTAAATTGCTCTTATGGCTCTCTAATTCTAGGGCCAACTGGGAACTGTGTTGGTTCAATGCCACTTCGCAGTAATCTCTTGATTATGTCTTTCTGCTGCTTATGACTTCCAGGAGGTTGATGTCCTGGAGAGGGATGTAGTATTACCAAGGTGTGGACTCTCTCCAGCTACTTTTCCTCACCCTGGTTATGTCTAAAAGAACAAAATGACTAAAAGAAAAAAATGTGTTGTTTCTGGAAGTCGTGTGCAAGATGAGCAGTTCTCCAGCTGAGCTTTGAGCTCCTGACAGTGCAGAGAGCATCTGGGACAGGGGGATTGAGGTTAACTCTCTGTGGCACAGCTATGTGTATTAACTGAACATGAAAAGTGTGGTTGGGCTCTTGTGTTGCATGGGAGACTTTGGTGCAAAATCATGATAGGAATTAGGTTTTGTGGGAAGATGAAATGAATGCTTCCAGAAAGAGAAGCATAGTGACTGATGGGTGCTGAAATGTATCACTGAAATATGCAGGTTGTGTAACTGCAGTTCCAAATGATCTTAAGGACAGGTTGTCATTTGAACCTGCAACATTGTGGAGTTATTAATTCTTTCCATTTTTTCAAATTCACCTTCCATCATCTTTGTTTCACCATATTTCCAGTGCTCTTGCTACACCAACATATTTGAAAGAGGTGAAAATCATAGACATTAGAAAGAGGTAGGTTAGTTAAATCTAGACTAGGAGTTCAATCAGAACGCAGAGCTTAGCCTTATATTCCAAATTTTAATGTATCATCACTGGTCTATCTATAATAAGAGCATATGATTCATTCCTATTTCAAGGCAGATTTATACTTGCTATACTGTATGTTCTCGTGTGCTTTATTCTGTGTGCATGCAAATACCTTCAGATGATGGTATTCCCATCTATACCCCTTAGATACCATTCTCTAGGTTGATATGTTCTATTGTTAATGCATATACAGCCCGGTCTCCTATATCACGGACCCGCAGTCTTAATTGGGTCCACGTTGAATGGCAGCTCATTAATACACAAATTTGCCCGACACCCTCAGATGGCTCCCCGGTGCTGTTTCAGCACTGTGTTGCTGTGTATCGGTTGTCGCGGCGGCTGTGCCAGTGGGTTGTTGCAGCGGTGGAGCCCTGGCCATGCCGGGGGTGGGGTGGGGAAGTGGCCAAGGCCAGTGGGGGTGGCAAAGTGGCCGAGCCACCACGGCCGGGCCGGGCCGGGGCAAGCAGCCAAGCTGCTGCGGTGGCTGTGCAGTTTGATTTACATATTCATGCTACCTAATTGAATATTCATGCATGCCACATTGCGCATGCACAGTTGTGAACACAGGCCTCCTTTAACACTGACAAATCATGCTGCTAAGATGTGAAGCCACAATATGGGGTGCGCAAAGTGGAAGAGGGCCGACTGTATTTCCATAACTAATTGCACATTGAAGTTCCCTTCCTTTCTTTTTTTTCACCCCCTTATACCAATCTCAAAATCTTTTCCTCTCTTTGTGATTGTTCTTGGACATTTTATCATATATATTTGCCATGGGAGGAAAAAGATTGCTTTGAGAGTGTATTTTCTATACTAACAGAGTGGATGTTTATTTCCTATGTTTGTGGTGCAACAGGTAATGGCCACATCCCCAATAAAATATGCCCTATTCACTAGTTATATTGTACTTATTATACTGTAATCCTTTGAATATGGTGGGGGGGTCGGTTCAAGAGAGTTCCCGCTATAAGTAAAATCCACGAAGTAGTGCAAAATATGGTAAATAAGGTAAATACAATAAACACAGTAAATATGGTAAAGATGTGGGGAAAAAAACCCTGCAATGTATTGAACCCACTAATAGTGAACCATGAAGTAGCATGGGATTACTGTATTTAGTTTTAAAAGCATTGATGGCTTTCCCACCAACCATGTTGCTCTTGCAGACCTTATAAATCTCAGGCATGTTGAAGATAATGATCCTATTCTCTATTATGCTTTGAAGCCCAAGACCTTTGGTGATGGGAATGCAAGGAAAAGTAGCCATGGCTTTCACTTACTGATTTTGATGCTTAGCCCCATAAATCTGGGTCCAAAACTTTACCTTATTTCTCATTAAAGGTGCGGCATCTGGTGCTTCTCTTAACAGTAAATTGCTGACAAGTCTGGCTGGTGTGTATTCAAACACTGAAGAGACTGGCTGTAGATAAATACATACAGAGAACTTCAAAAAGCAAGCTCTTAGAAAAGACAAATCTGTGTCTCCTTGGGGAACAGTTTCTATTGCAATAAGACTGACATATGGTTTATCTTCAGCCTCTGTGTGTGTGTGTGTGTGTGTATCTGTCTGTGTCTGTGTGTGCTGGGCTTGGGTTGAGGGGATAGGAATGCCCTTTGCAAGTAGATGGACTCCTAGCAATAGACAAGGGCTGTGGCTGAAGCAATTTCATCTGTTGGAGCTTCAGAGGAACAAAGCAGGCAACAGGAGACACTCCTGGCTACATTTTCCACCAACACTTTCAAGTTGAGAATAATGGGATTAATCCAGAAGCAGGGATTAAACCCCAGTTAAAAACAACTAGAGCTTCTTGCTTTGGTTATTACAACAAGAGGTATGTTTAAGCCAACTAAAGAGTGGATGTTTGAACAGTGACTGACACGATTGACGGAATAGTTGTAAAGTCAGAAACACTTGCGGAGATAAGCAGTCCATTTTGGGCAGGACAGAGGAAGGAAGCTCATGAAGGATACAAAAGATGGAGGGCAGTAGTTAAAACAGTTTCAATTCACAGTGTTCACGGTAGCATTCTGGAAAGACCTCAGTTGTGCTGGATTACAGAGTTCAAGGTCTCATTTTTCAAGGAGAGTGCAGGAGCTGGATTTGCTGTGAGAGGAATTTCACCTCTGCAGTTGCATGGGAGAAAAGAAAAATCCAGATGTTAGCACTCAGACAACAATAATCAATGTGAGACTGTACAGGCTGTTGTCAAAACGGACACCACACCGCGTATTCCTCCCAATTCCATTAGTTTCCATGGAGCCTTGCTGTCAGCAGAATTAGGAGGCTGATCCAGCTCAGATGTCACCCTGGAAAATTGGGGTATGCTTTTTGTGGCAGCTCACAGTTAGACTGGTTTAAATGATGGATGCTCCCTGCTCAGACTGCTCTCCAAAGATGATACCCATGCTGTGAGCCTGAGTGACAAGCAGAATAATGTCATTGTCTACACAGATCAAGAAATCAAGTTGGGGAGGGAGAATCACAATTCTGTTTTAACCTCCCTGAACTTCAGCTGACAGCTAAACATCCATGAGGAGATGTCAGAGACAGACCCAGATTTTAGCCGGTAAAAAAAGAGACAAGTCTGGAGAGAGAGAGATCTATAGGTCATCAGGCTAGAGAGAGTAAATGAGTTTGGATTGGTGGGTAAAATTACTTGGATTTTTTTGCTTCGATCAGAATTCTTTCCAATATGTCAGTTGATATATTTCTGTTAGAAAATGGCTTCACACTCAGCATATTGCAGCAGATTGATATTCATCAAGATCGTGACATGATGTTCTGTATCTGGAGATCAAAACTGTGCTAGCCCATCCTCTGAGTTTAGGGTATTGTAAACTCATGCTCTTTTCCATGCTTTTGCTCTGTGTTTCTATATTTTGGCTTATTTTTCTTCTAAGAAACTAGCTGACCATTTTCCAGGGTATGTTTTTTTCATTTCTCCAGAGGCTTTGAATGATATCTTGTTATACTTGCAATGATGTACACAGAGCTTCTTATTGTGCGAGTGAAAGAAGGTTTGTAGAACCTGTTGGTAAATACACCTTGCAGCACAACCCTTGTGAAACAACCATATAACCTGGATAAACACAGAAGATAAAACCATGATCATCTGAGTATTTCAGACTATATAATTTGCTTTTTTAGGCTGCCTGACCTTTTCTAATCTCTTATTCCTTCCCAGATATACCTTGAGACATTGTAAATGTTTAGTTCCTTTTTCCTTGGTGGTAATAAACCTCATACATAGATTTTTGCATAAAAACTGCAAGGAGTCAACGATATATTTAAAACCATGCTGACAGTATTGTGCAGTGACTTAAATGTCTTAAAATGTATTACAAGTAATTTATAGGACATGACAGCTGTAGTATCAAGTGTCATGGATAACTGCAAATATAGACAGTATACTACATTATAAAATTTTTCCTTTCTCATAAAAGGCTTAGACATGCTCTGAAAACATATTTAATAAAATGAATAGCCTTTATCATTGAATAAAAGTAATTTTTCTGACTGTTGATAAGTTATAACTACTTTAAAAGTCATTCAAAATAAATTAAACCATTTGTAGATATACAATGAACAATCTAGTAGAGTATTAGCAAAATGCTGTGTGTTTGAGTGGATATTTTTTCTAATCAAACTTGAAGTTGTAATCTATTATAAAATCTTCATCATCCTTTAAAAATAATTTGGAATAAAATTGACCTTAAAATTTTTATATTGCTTTGATCATATTTGAATAATTTGCAAACAAATAGAGCCTCTTGGAAATAGTGTATATCACACAGAACCACAGAATATTCTGAGTTGGAAAGGACCCACAAGGACCATCTAGTCCAACTCTTAAGTGAATGCCCATACAGGGATTGAACCCACAGTCCCAGTGCCATGACCCCCATGCTCCAACCATCTGAGATAATCTCAGGGTCATCTTTCTTTTCTTTTTTTTTTTTTTTTTAACATAACTCCCAGTCCCATCATCCCACTGTCTAGACCAGGTCAATCAGTTCCTCATCCAGTTTTTTCTTAAACCCCTCCAGCGATGATGACTCCACCACCTCCCTGGCAGACCAGGGAGAGATCACTGAGATCACTGAGATCATTCCAGTGAGAGATCACTTCTCTCTGTGAAAAAGCACTTCCTAAAATCCAGTCTAAACCTCCCCTGGCACAGCTTAAGGCCATGTCCTCTTGTTCTAGTACTGGCAGCCTGAGAGAAGACATCTACACCCACACAACTCCTACTTTAGTACAGTGGTAACTGTCCCTACCTGGCGTGTGGGAGACCCAGGTTCAATTCCCGCCAGGGAGACAGTGTTAAGAGTTGGACTTGATGATCCTTGTGGGTCCCTTCCAACTCAGAATATTCTGTAACTGTAACCTCCCTTCAGGTAGTTGTAAACAGGAATGAGGTCACCTCTGAGCTTCCTCTTCTCCAGGATGAACAATCCCAGTTCCCACAGTTGCTCCCCATAGGACTTGTCCTCCAGTCCTTTCACCATCCTTCTTGCCCTTCTCTGGACCCTCTCAAGCAGTTCAACGTCTTTATTAAACTGGGGAGCCCAGAACTGGACACAGTATTCAAGATGTGGTCTGACCAGTAGCGAGTATATGGGAAGAATAACTTCCATAATCCTACCAGCCACACAATTCCTGATACAGGCCAGGATACCATTGGCCCTCTTAGCCACCTGGGCACNTTCACTGGGCTCGTACATCCAACCAATTCCTAACCCAAAACAGAATGCTCCTGTCCAACCCATGCTCTGAGAGTTTCTTCTGAAGCTTACCATGGGAGACTGTGTCAAAGGCTTTGCTAAGATCCAAGTACACAACATCCACAGCCTTTCTATCATCAACCAGGCACGTCACCAGTTCATAAAAGGAGATCAGATTGGCCAGGCTCCTAAATCTATGCTGACTAGGCCTAATGTTGCAGTTATTTTGCAAGTGCTGCATAATAGTGTACAGGATTATCTGTTCCATGACCTTACCTGGGACTGAGGTCAGGCTGACAGGTCTAGAATTACCCGAGTCATCTTTCCAGCCCTTCTGGTGGATGGGTGTCACATTAGCTAATTTTCAGTCTTCTGGTACGTCGCCGTAAGCCAGGACTGTTGGTAAATTATGGGGAGCAGCTTAGCAAGTTCATTTGCCAGCTCTTTCAGCACCCTAGCATGAATCCTATCTGTTTCCATGGATTTATGAGGATCCAAGCAGCTCAGCAAGACTCTAACTACTTCCTCCTGTATTACAGGGGGGTTATACTGTACCCCTATCCTATCCACCAGTTTTGAAGTCCAGTTGTTCTGCAGGCAATCTTTCTTATGGGTAAAAACAGAGGCAAAGAGGGAATAAAGTATCTCTGCCTTTTCCTCGTCTTTAGTTACTGTATTTCCCCCTGTATCCAATAAGAAGTAGAGGTTGTTGTAGCCTTTCTTTTTGCTGTTAATGTATTTATAAAAATATTTCTTGTTATTCTTCACAGAAACGGCAAGTTTGAGTTCTATCAGGGCTTTTGCATCTCTAATTTTTCTCCTACATGACCTAAAAACATCCTTAAACACACTTAGGCTTACTTCCCCGTTCTTCTATATTTGCAAACATTTCAGTAAATAAGAAGATTTAAAGAATATATGATATGCTCGGGGAAAAAATATTTAGTAAAATATTCCCAAACTTTCCATGAAGTTTTCAGTAGGGAACACAGCTGTATTTTACTCCACTAGAATAGATAGTTTAATTTTATGGAATAAAATGAACTGAAATTTTATTAAACAAAATACTCTCTGAAATAAAATATTGGAAGTAGAGGAGTTATTTTTCTAATACATTGAAGAAAGGTTAAAAAGTCAATAAATTGAAGGTCCTCCCCTCAATCAAACCAAGGAATGAGAAGCACTAAGGGAGAGAATTGTAAAAGTGAGAGCGTGATTAATCTTAATTACAAAAAATTTCCATCTTGATTAAGCCTGTTTTCCAGTCCAGATTCCTTTGTTAGGAGGAATTTTAACTTAAGTTGCAAATAATAGAAAGTCATATTTCCTGAATATTAGGTTAGCCCTCTGATATTTCTTAATAGATGGAACTGAAAAATGAGAAATAATTTGTCTTTCTTGGTTTAATTATATCTAGTGAAGGTATTTATTAGTATTTCCAGGAAGAAATCAGAAGTGGATTAGGTTTGGAGTAATTCTTCAGTGTAGACTGAAGAAAAAGGATGTTTCAGTTGGAATGGCCGTTTGTGAGATGCAAGTGTTTTCTGCAGTGACACAGAGGAATACAGACATAAGGGCAGGTGGGGAAGCCTGAATTATGCCCTGTCCAGCCACACCTAGAGCTATTCTAGGGTAACCTTCAGCTCAATGGAAAAGATGAGTATGCAGACAGGACTCACCGGAATGCAGGGAATGCAGGGAAGAGCCTTTTGCAATTACATTAAAGTTTTTATGGGGTCTTTAAGGGAGTCACCAAAGGTGGGGAAAGGGAAAGGAATATGGGAATAGCCTAGCCATCCAGAGGGGTCCAGGGAAGGGTGTGTTAGTGCTGTGTGCTTGAGTGAGATCTGAGTGTGACTGCAACGGTTTGTGTGGCCAGCTGTGTGTGGGGTTGCATTGTATATAGATATTTGCCTGTGCACCTGTTGGGAATAGGTTC
The DNA here is from genome assembly GCA_013390025.1 of Pitta sordida. Taxonomy (NCBI): domain Eukaryota; kingdom Metazoa; phylum Chordata; class Aves; order Passeriformes; family Pittidae; genus Pitta; species Pitta sordida. The sequence goes on from WEKX01028933.1 coordinate 89,751, forward strand.
ACAGGTTATTCTGAGTAGGAAGGGACCCTCAGGATCATCTAGTCCAACTCCCAAGCAAACGCCCACCCGGGGATCAGGTCCACAAGCGTGGAACCATGCTCACATGTGCTTAGCCTGGCTGCTGGGTGGACCTGGGGGCATTTAGCTGTGGCAGCCTTGCCTAGATTGGTCTGCTGGGTTTGGTATTCTCTGCAAACAAAATATGCTGAAGAAGTCACCAAATATATATTGTACAATGTTCTCTATCAAAAGTGCAAAGTTCACTTACCATTAAATAGACCGTAACACTTTCTGTGCTAAGTGTTCACTGTCAGTGGAAAAGTTCTAGTGTGTTAACTTAGCTCAAGAAATTGTCAGAGTTCTTATTAGAAGCATATTAACACAGTTGGCCCTCTTGCACTTTGCGCCCTACCATATTCACAGAATCACAGAATCACAGAATATTATGAGTTGGAAGGGACCCACAAGGATCATCTAGTCCAACTCACCATCTAACACCTGTACAGAGACTGAACGCACATCCCAAAGCGGTAACACAAGCCTAGTTCCCTCACAGTCTAGCAGGCCACTCCGAGCCAGAAGGGACCCAGGATCATCCAGCCCTACACCAGCTTCAGATCTTAGTGGCATGATTTTTTAGCGATGTAGGAGACCCGTTTCGCAGCTGTGCATGCGTGACCTGCGGCCCCAGTTGTGGCATCAGCCTGGGTGGCAGAATGGCACAGTGAGGGGCACGGGCTGCAGTGGGGGCAGCATGAGCAGCGGCCGCGGCGTGGGTGATGACAATGGGGGTGGCAGGGGCAGCCACAGCGGCCACGGGAGCAGCAGCAGTGGTGGCGCGGACGCCATTCAGCGCTGAAGTCAGGCTACGTAGCTGCCAATTAAGACTGCGGGTCCGCGTTATTAGAGACCCGACTGTATTACTCAATGTATTTTACTGATACAGTAATCCCTTGCTACTTTGTGCTTCACCTATTGCAGCTTCAGTACATCTTGGTTTTCTTCCTGCAAAGACATTTTCTAGCTTCCCCCCTTTTTAGGCCCTCATGGGGCAGGGGTGCGGTGCTGGCAGGTGCCTCTCCCTCTGGGGCTATCCAGAGCTCACTTACTTATAACAGTGTTGCAAAACTAATAAAATGATGGGGAAGCTTTATATCACTGTTTCAGAGGTACATTAACCAAACCACCAGGTAGAGCCCTCCTCCTCCTCCACTTGCTCATGCTTGCTGCTGCATGTTTCTGCTTGCTCCTGCTTGGTCCTCCTTCCTCCTGTTTGCTGCCACTTGCTGCTTCTTCTCCTACTGCTGGGGCCTGAGAGGGTGCAGGGGGGACAGGCCATATTTACATATATATATGAACTGCTAGTTTGCTGATTTCACTTATTGCAACCTGTTTCTGGAACCCTAACACACACACCACCCTCGCTCCCTACAATGTTCAAGGGATTACTATATGTATATATAATATTGATACATTGTACATTGTGTAAAAAAATATTTTTTCATATTTTATTGTAGTTCTTTCTGTATTACCAAATCGTGAGAAAGTTAATATTCTGTTACCTACATATACATTTAACCTTTTTCCCATTCCTTTTGGGATGCTCATAAAGTAATGCAAAGCAATAGTAACTGGCTGAGATTGCCACTGTTTTAGAGATCTGAGGGTAAGTACTTCCTCTGTGGAAGAAATGCTGCTCTTTTGCCCTTCTGACATATAAATTAAGTGCATATTTGCAAGCAGAGCTGACTGGGACAAAAAACCCTTTATTAAATTAATTTGTGCTCCCCCACATGTGCACAATTTTACAGAGCATTGAGCAACCTGCATGCCTTGATTCAGAGTTTCCTAGTGCAAATCATTATAGGGTTGTATGTGGTAGATAGAATCCAGTTTTTGCTATTAGTTCCTCATATTTCTGGGTCTCATACTGCTAAAGTGACTCAGGAGCACCCAGGAATTGGATCTCTGGGTGAATGACATTTTTGGCCAGCACAGACAAATCTGAGGAAAAAGGCAAGATGGACAGGAGCCTAGGATGGACTCCTAACCTTGCCTACCAGCACCTTGAGAAATCTATTCTGCCTGCATTTTACAATCCAAATTACTCAGTCTAAATAGTCCTCTATTTAGAAGGACACTCACCTCCTGCAGTGTATGTCATCAAGAGTTGCAGAAAAGTGACTTTGTGCTGCCTTATATGTGTAGACATAAATTTCATATGCAGAAAAGGAAGATAATACCTTAGAACCGACCTTGGGAATTGCTTTTTTAAATTTTGTTTTGCTCTGCTTGCCTTTTATTTTGTCCAGGTTTGGGGAGACAAAGGCAGCTCTCTGTTTTTAATTACTGTAAGTATCTTGTAAGTAACTGGAACAGCTTTTTATACAACTTGATTTGAATATATTTCAGGCTGAAGATAGACACCTATTTTAAAGGCACAGCATGCTCATCGTGGCTTTCTGCCAATCAAGCAGTTGTCACTTGCTAGACAGTCCTAAACAACTTCTGCTCTTTCCTCAATTCCCTGTCTGTCTGACTGATGGAAAGGCAGGGCTTCTCCCCTTCCCCCTCCCTTTTCTTCTCCCCTGAACTAGTGTCACCACATGGCAGGAGAATTCAGCCATTGCTGCTGAGAACAAGGCACTGTTTGTGCTGCTGGTCCCAGGGCTTGGATAAGGACCCCCGAAACAGAGCAGGGTAGATCATCACTGTAATTCCCTGAGAATCCTCTACTTTCCACAGCTCCTTGGAGCAGATTTGGAGGTGAAGAGTTGGGTTTATTTTGCTTTTTAAACTTACCAGGCTCTCTCAAGACTGAAAAAAATGAAATCCAGATCTGTTTTTTACTGAACTCTGACCAGTCAGATTATGTATAGATTGTGTGAGTATTGTGTAACAATAACACTCAAAGACCTAATCTGAAGCAAAGCTAACAGGATAAGTGCATGGAAATATTTATTTCCATGTTTTATTTCAGAATCACAGAATTTTTAAGGTTAGAAAAGACCATAGAGATCATCGAGTCCTACCTATTACCTATCCTATTGCGAACCTATTACCTAACACATCATCCTATTATCTAAATCATGTCACTAAATACATCATCCAGTCTTTTCTTAAACACCTTCAGGGACTGCAATTCCACCACCTTCTTGGGCAATCCATTCCACTGAGAAATCACTCTTTCTGTGAAAAAGTTCTTCCTACTGTCTAGTCTAAATCCCCCTTGACATGGCTTAAGACTGTCCTCTTGTTCTGTCACTGATAGCCTGAGAGAAGAGACCTACTCCCACCTGACTACAACTTTCTTTCAGGTAGTTGTAAACAGCAATGAGGTCTTCCCTGAGCCTCCTCTTTTCCAGACTGAACAACCCCAGATCCCTCAGTTGCTCCCCATAGGACTTGTCCTCCCGTCCTTTCACCATCCTTGTTGCCCTTCTCTGGACACGTTCAAGCAAGTCAACATCTTTCTTAAACCGAGAGGCCCAGAACTAAACACAGTGCTCAAGGTGTGGCCTTACCAGTGCTGAGTAAAGGGGAAGAACAACTTCCCTAGTCCTACTGACCACTCTATCCTTGACACAAGCCAGAATGCCATTGGCTTTCTTAGCCACCTGGGCACACTGTTGCCTCATATTTAGTTTCCTGTTTACCAACACTCTCAAATCCCTCTCCATTTCACCACTCTCCAGCCACTCATCTCCCAGCTGATAGCGATGCTGTTATGTCCAAAACGAAGAACCCAGCACTTGGACTTGTTAAATCTCGTACTATTAGAATCAGCCCATCTCTCTAGCCTGTCATGACATAGTTATGGGTAAGCTTTACTGCTGCTGTCCAACCAGCAGCAAAGCAACCAATGTCCCTACAAAGGACTCAACAGAAGATCTGTCTTTTACTCCATCTCCTGCCTTACCTCTTGTTGGATTCCTTACTTGATTGCTGGGCTATAGTCTCCAAGCATTTTGAAGATAATCCTAGAAATGTTCTCTCTGGCCTACAGAAAATATTTTGACTTCTGGCTCCTGATTTTGAAACCTTGATCCTGGGGGGTCCTTTATGGTTTTATGTAGGTTTTAGAGACTTTTCTTTATCCTTTAACTTTGCATTAATTAATTCAAAATTTGGGTACTGGATGTCTGGGATAAAAACACATACTACAGTAGGTTCTCCTATACCACAGTAGCACGGGACTTCCCCCCATGCACGAAGCCCACTTTCTGCGTTGTCAGCTCATTAATATGCAAATTTCCCCCGCACCCTTACACACACCCCAGCACTCCGGTGCTGTTTCGGCATTGTCCTGCTGTGTGTCGGTGTTTGTGTCAGTGTTTCCCAGTGCCCATGGCCACCCCAAGAAGGGAAAAATCCCTTTTCCACACAGCTGGGAACACTGGTGCAGTGACCTCACCTGTGCCGCTGTCCCGGGGTCTCTCCAGGTGGGTAGACGTGATCTCTCCATACTCGGGGTAGACGAGTACATCTTGGAAAGTCATTTGAGAAAGTCTTGGACAGCACGTCTAACCTGAGAGTGTGTAAATCTTTCATAACTTCATTAAGTCTCCTCTCTCAGGGTTGGGCAGGTGCCCGACTGTGCCTGGACTGGAGCCACTGCTGTGCCTGCCCCACCCGCCCTACCCAGGAGCTGCCACCGCCCCAGCTGGGCTGGGAGCTGGGGAGTTGCCGCCACCCCGGCCAGGTCGGGAACCACAGAGCCGCCGCTGCTGTGGCCAAGCCAGGAGTGGGGGAGCCGCTGCCATGCCCACTCCACTGGGAGCAGAGCTGCCGTGGCAGCTGTGCAGGTTTATTTGCATATTTGTGACTGCCTGATTGAATATTCTTGTGTGTCAGGTCACGCATGGGCAGTTGTGAAAAGGGGCCTCCTTAATTGCTCAAAAATCATGCCACTAAGATGTGAAGCCACAATATGGGGGATGCAAAGTGGAAAAGGGCTGACTGTAGTATCAGTCCTGCAATCTATGATTCATTATTATTTGTGATTTCTAGAATTTTTCCACTTAAATTTTCAGGCAAGCTTTGCATAGCTAGCTTTGCTAAACTTGACCCCATGATGAATATAAAAGAATCTTAATTCTGATTAATGGAGTTCTTTATTGTGTCTTTAATATTGTTAAATTTAAAATTCTTTTTACCCTTAGAAATAAAGTATTCCATAACTGACTATCATTTCAGAGACTTTGAGTGCATGACAATAGTTCTAGTCTCTTCACTCCTCCTTTGCTTGCCTTATGTGAGATGCATCGTTACTAACAATTAATGAGGTGAAAAAGAAGGGAAAAGAAAGGTTTCCCTTCATGTCTCGTCCATTTACAACAAAATTTCTGCATGTTTTGTTTCTGACTGATACCTTTGGCAGAGTTCAAACTGATGAAAGAAAACTGTTCTAGGTATGAAACACTGTTTTCTCCCCCCTTTATTTTTTGCTTACTGGTGTTGGTTTTAGCTATTGTCTATGTATTTTCCTAGAACTTTATTAGAAGAATGCTATAGTTTTTTAAATAATTGTCACAAAAGCCTGTCAACAATGTCTTCTCTGCATCTATGGTGCACCATACATGTAATTCAGGCCCTTTATATTCTAGTTTCTGGACAGTTAGAGAAATAAAAAATCAGAAAATGCTCAATTATGTTGTTCAGTATATCTCCTTATCAATGTGGTTATAAAATATTCTGTAGTTTTCTTATATTTCCTACATAATATCAACTATATTCTTCAATATTTCCATTTGTTTGGTATGTGTTCTGCTTACCTGTCTGAGTCCCAACATTAAGGCACTGTACTTTTAATCTTTTTCATTTTTCTATGCTACTAGTAAAATACTACGTATCATCCATAAAAATGCGTGTTCGACTTCCTCTCTTGTCAGGCTGCCCCATGACTATAAGCTTCCTTAATCTAGTCTATGACAATATGTGTCTAACTACAGAAATTCTCTCCATGCTCGATGTTTATGCAGTTCAAATATGCTTAAACATCTATTTGTCTTTCCATCTTTGTCAAATGTTTGCCCTCAGCTTTTTCCTTGCAAGGCACATTTTCCAGGCTCTATGTCTTTGTGTTTGTTTTTTGGCTTTTTCTCAGAAGTCACAATCTGTCATTCTAGATTGGGAATTTTTTTCAGTGAAAATCTTTGTTTTTTGGTTTTGTGGGTTTTAGTGTTTTTTTAAAAAATATTTTAATTTTATTTGAAAAGTATTTTTTGCAACATCAGGGACAATTCCCTTGTAGAAGGTATTTGCTTCCCCTGCCCCCCCACATGTTTGTGTTGGTTTGTGTTAGGTTAGTGTGATCTGAATAGATACATTTAGTTTTGTAAAACCAAATAGATCCTTTATGCTTCTGGATTACTGGCCAAAATATCTAAACTACTCTTAAATAATTTTTTGTGGAAGAATTCAGGCACCTAATCACGCAGCACCCCTCATTTGGTTGATACGTTATATTGAAAATCCCATGAAAAACTCCAAACATTCAAACCCTAATATTATGTATAGTGGCCAGTAAGGAAGAAAGGGACAATTATCAAACTAATATGAATATTAATAGCTTTGGCTACCTTTCTCAATCACAGCATTATGAGGTAGGCAGCTTTAGATGGTTCTTAGTTTCAACCTCAGAGATGTACTGAATGACTTCTCATTGCTACAGGTTCATTTATTACTATTACTGATTTCCCAGAAAGATGCCCTCAATTAGTTGGCTACTGCCGTGACATGAATTTAAGGCAAACTGCTAATGTGAACTATTTGTTCCATGCACAATTGAACACACTGCCAATACTGCCTGTAATAATACATAAATGTTGTTATGATTACTGAGAATGTGTGCTAAAAGACTGAAGACATTTTGTCACTTGGCACCCGTAAGGTTTAAAATATGTTGGCCAGGATTTAGCATTAAAAAACCTAAAAAAAACCCCTAAAATAATTGTTACTGAAATATCTTGCCACTCTCAAACACATTATATTGTATGAAGGCAACTGGGTGATTGTTGTAGTTAACTGTAGCACCTCTCTAGACATAGCTTTTTGCATTTTCCACTTTTTCCTGTATTGGGTTCACAGATATGTATTTACTACAACACAAGGTGTGTTGAGACAAATCAAAGGCAAAAGAAAGCTGAAGGATGGAAATTCAAAACCTTAGGATTAATAATAACAAATTCTCAATTTTATTCTGATGTATTTCTTCAGAAATCTCTTTTCATACACAAGTCTTCCTGAGTGAGCTCATTATCTTCTGGTATGTAGAATATATTTTGCCATTGCTCAGTAAACACTAATGTATTTATTATTCATCTAATACTAGACGAGGCTTTAAGCTGTGTAATGCTTTCTTTACCATTTCATTGTTTATTTGTTTCAATGAATACACACGAGACAGAGTCTGAATGCAGACCTGTTGTTTTACTCATGCTCGGCAGGAAAGACTTCAAAAGAAAATGTCTTTCATTTCTTTCAAAGTGCTGGACTCCTAAATGGGAGTTATTGAAATGACAATATTATTTCTTCTTCTTTTCCAGATATTCATGTACAAAAATGCTGCAGCACTGAGCAAAATGGACCTCTTTTAACATTATATCAAGATGTTAACACATCACCATGCACAATGAAATCTTCAGTTCACTCCAAAAAATAAATGCATCCTATCATTGCTTGCATTGTTTAAAAATTGCCACCTTGAAATTAATTACTATCTAAAAAAATAATACCTCTCAGATGTGCTCAAAGAAGAAGCATTTCAACAGGCTGTCCATGTATAATTGGAAGTACAATAGTCAGTTCAATCCTTAGAGACCAAGGCAGAGAATACCAAAAAGTGAAAACACAGATCTTTTTCCCCTTGCTCATTCTAGTGAGATCTAGAATGGGGTATTTTATACACCATCTCATAGTCACCAATAAAAAAGCCCCAGGAAAATAGATAACCTCTGTGGTATACTCAAGTAAATTTAATCTGTTGCCTTTGTACAAGAAAACAAGAAGAAATAAATGGATATATTTTATCATATGCCAACATATCAAAATGGAAAAAAGATTCATGAGAAATAGAGGACTAATCAGTAGATTACGGTATATCACAATACAAAGCTAAAGCAAAGGTGTGGTATTATTTTTAAAAAAGAGGGTCCCTAGCGTAATGTATGAGAACAGATAAGGCCTTCCAAATGACTCCTTTATACCAAGATGATCCTTGTATCTGCCTTGGTGTACGTTAGGTCAGGCACTAGATCCTCGTAAGGCTGTACTTCTCTGCATGAGAACAGCCAGAACCCAACAGACTCCCTTCCTGGCAAAGGTA
>WEKX01028937.1:5145-22875 GCA_013390025.1 Pitta sordida
AGTGGTGAGTGGGGTTGTTATGTCCAAAGTGAAGAACGCGACACTTAGTCTTGTTAAACCTCATATTATTGGAGTCTGTCCATTTCTCTAGCCTGTCAAGGTCCCTCTGAAGGGCCCTCCTACCCTCCGGCAGTTCAACATTTGCCCCCAGCTTGGTATCATCTGCAAACTTGCTGATGATGGACTCAATTCCCTCGTCTATATTGTCAATAAAGATGTTGAACAGTGCCGGGCCTAACACTGGCCCCTGTGGGACTCCACTAGTGACTGGCTGCCAGCTGGATGTGGCACCATTCACCAACACTCTCTGAGCTCGTCTGTCCAACCAATTCCTAATCCAGCATAATGGAACACTGAAAACTTAATAATAAGGGTAGTGAAAGACTATAAGGATGTTCTGAGGCTTAAAGATATATTAGTAACTATAGCCACCTGAAAATACTGGATATACAGAGTTTTTCCTCTGGGATCCAAATTTACTCGTATCAACTTAAAATATTTTTCTTACAATTTGAGTGACAGAATGGCCTTTAATAAAATATATTAGTGCTTCTAGATGGTGAGTTGGACTAGATGATCCTTGTGGGTCCCTTCCAACTCATAATATTCTGTGATTCTGTGTGTGATTCTAGCTTCAAATAAGCAAAATATACCTAAATACTAAAAGGTAAAATTTTGAAAATACAGGGAAATGCCTTCTCTTGTATCATTCCGGCAAATTAATATCACTTCTTTCTATAGACCAACAATGTTATACAGTTCAAATAGCTTGATTGTCTTCCCTTCCTAAATCAGCCACTGAGTGGGGTCATAAGAATGGGAAAATTCAATGATTTCCATATTCTCTCTAGAGACAGCACAATTGCAAATGCTAGTTTAAATGCATAATTTTGTTCTGAGTTTTTCTGCTAGTGGGTTTGATTGTATTCCTTTCTTTTCCTTTGTCTTAAGCAGTCTGCACCAATTCTATCAGAGTAAGGAGGAGAGACACAATCAGAAGACCCTGTCTTGATGGGAATCTAAAAGAGAATGCATTAACAGCCAGCTTTCAATCTCCTTCAGGTTTTTCTCCTGTTCAGTAATACTTCTTACAAGCCCTGTTAATGATCTTGAAAAAATTGCCAGGTTTTTCTGCCCATTTAAAAATGGGGCTTTCCTCCACTAAAATCCTTTTATTAAATTAAGTTTTTATTTGCTACAGCTGAATATTGTTCTTTGTAACTGTTTCTTGTGTACAGTTTTCTCTAAGGAAACTCAACTGCCTCTTAGAGGAAAAGCTCTAAATTCCATGCTTGCATTATGATTGTATCCCCTTACTACTCATAATGTAAACATACATTCAAAGCAACTGCTAAAATTATCATTTGACAGTGTAAAGTGTGTTAGTAGTATTGTCTTTGTGGAAAGGTGGTTAAATCCCTGTGCTCATTTCTTTCTTACATGTACTTAAACTTCTGAGTGATTTTGAATTAGATGTGGGGTTTATGACATCAATTTAGAAACTTTGCAGACCTATTGGAGTGATTTTAGTAGGTCCAAAATTATATAGCCATTAGTAGGCACTAATATTCTTTTCTATCACCCTGTGCTTAATAGAACCTAGAAAATGAGGAGAAAAAGAGTTCCTGAAAGACTCACCTGGCCTGTGTTATAAACTTGTGTGGGCTTCTAATAGTGGCTGTATCAACAAACCTTTCAGTTGCTCCCCTTTCCAAGGAAGACATCAGAACTAACATGTAGATACTTTCCACCAGTCATCAGTATCAGGGATGAACTGACAGTGTTCTCAGTCTTTTATGTAAGCTCCAAAATTGAATTTGATAACAAAAACATTAAAATCTTGATCAAACTTGACTCAAAGAAACAGGAAACCTTATCTTTCTAAACTCAGTTACAAAATTACACCATGTGTGCTCTTGCAGTTGTCTCCTTTCAAGTACAAGTCGCTTGCTGGGTTCTGGATCTTACTTTCCCTGTAGTGGACTATTTTAATTGCTGAAAAGTATTTTAGGTATTTAAGTAATAACCTTTTTATTATTTAATGTTTTGATTATTATTTAATTATATTTTTAAATACCTAAAATATTTTAGGTATGTAAGTAATAACCCTTTTATTTAAGTAATAGCTATTAAATCTATGTATGACCACTGGTATTTGGCACACTTTTGACATGACTTCTAGTTGGGCAGAAATGTGAGGGTTTCATGGCTGTATCTACTCACACTGATATTCCATGGGTAGATATTAACCATGCCTACACTGAGAAAATAAAAAAGCAAGTGGTAGCTATAGAAAGTCAAAATTATATGATTTCATACTAAATACTAACTAACATGTTTCTACTAAAAGCTCTGGAAACAATGTGCTGCTTCTGAAGTGATGAGTTACACAACTAAATTCATACTAAGTCTTTTTTTTTAAACCCTTTTGTCCATTAGGCGTATGCTCAAGGAACCAAAGTATGTTGTCTGTTGGCTGTGTTTAAGAAGTACAAACACTGCTGAAGGTTTTCTTAAAATGCCTGTTACCATTCTCCTATTGTCTCACTTGGATGATTACTTTATTAAACAACAATTTCATCCTCTATTTCAAAATCTTCACCTACAACAAAGTGCTTTTATAATTAATTGAACATTATCAGGAGATGGAATAAAAAAGGTTTGAGGGTGGGGGGAAACAGAGCTGCAGAGCTGCTGAGTAATTGCCCCTACCTATCATTGCAGCTTACATTTTTTAGTCTTGAAGTCTCTAGTGCAAAACACCTGCAGTGGTTTCTCTGTGCTTGAGTCTGACTTTCAATCAGTCCTATAGGCTTTTATTCCTGAAGAGAATCAATATGAGAAGTTATTTTCAAAAGACCCAAGACATCTATACACTATTTGCATTTAGAACATAATTTCAGCTTCTTTCCCACAGAGCAAATATGATCATCAGCAAGACCACATCTTTTCGTATCTACGCAGGGAAAAAGACGGTTACTTTTTGAAAAGATATAGTTATTTTTTGCTTATGTATTTGAAGGGTTTTTTTTAATTTTCCTGAAAAAATATGAAAGAAAGAATACAGAAACCATGCTTTTTGAATTCATATAATGTTAGTAGTTTCAGAACAGACTGTGTGGTAACCCTTTAGAAGGATGGATTCTCTGAAATAATGGAGAAAATACCTTGGTTTTAAAAATGAACAAAACCTCTTACTACAACTTAGGTTATAGATACAGCAATAAGCATATTTACAGATCCACTAACCTTGTTTAAGCCTCCTTACATTGCAAGGGCCAATGACCACCTCCATTTTATAATAAAAGTACTTAGAAAGTAACGGAAGAACATTGTTACTGAATTAAGAACACAAACCACTTCAGAACTCTGATTAGCTGCAAGCTAATATTTTCAACATTATTTGTGTATAATGTAAAGAAAGCCTAGAAAAATATTTTAAAAATGGAATCTCCTGTTAAAATTACTGTGGTCTATGACTCATTTTCTTCATTGTGAGGAATATATGAGTTGCTTGATCCTGTAGTGAATATATATTTTTAAATCAATTTAGTGTTGCCAAAACCTCAGAAAATATACAGCAGTGTTAAGAGTCATGCAACAGAAATCTTCCTGCTCCATTTGCTTTATCAGACATATATCAATTATTTACCAGACAGAAGCAGCAATACCATTTAGGGTCATTGAATCTATGGAAAATTGCATCTGACATTTCTGGAACAAAATGGTATTGCAAGAGCTTCCTGGTATGCATTTATCAAAGGTGAGGCACTGAGTAACCTCCAAGTCAGCACAAAGAAGGCCAGTTTGGGCAAGAAAATGTGCACTGTTAATACTAGAGTAACATTTAGAAATCCATAAGAACTATGAGATTAATTCTAAAAATAAAAGCATGTCTTTGATATAGTTCTGTCCATATGACCTTGTCCGGCGCCTTAATGATAAGATTGTTGCCTCCAAGGTTTTAGTTTGAATCCTTTGGAGACTAATGTGACTTCTATTAGTTTGAAGTAGAATAGTCAACCTCTCTTACTTCAATGTGGATTTTTTATTTCACAGGGCAAAGGCCTGCTCTCATATCCCCTGTAGTGTGAGAAAAATCTCTTTCACTGAGATGCACAAGATGCAAGGCAGGTCCAAACTTGGTTCTTCAGACTCAGCTGGCCAGAATTTGTGAAAATTGGTCAAACACTTTCAAATATTATCTTTGCAAGGCTGAGTGCAAACTCCCCTTCCACACTGCATCCACTAATCAGAGTGTGGGATAGCAGACATACTCAGTAAAAGTTAAATGGCCACATCCTACTCATGTAGTCTGAGGCACATGGGAACTGTTTGTAATTGAAGTGGTAGAGTTTTTTCCCCCAATTTTCCAAATTCCAAACATGCAGAATCTATGTATATACTTTATTACTTACATTTACAATGAGTGTCTAATAATAAGCAGGAAGAATTGTTTCAGTCTGTGAAAATCCAAGATTAATAGTTTTTTCTTGATAATCCACTTTGGCAAAGAGTGATTTCTAGAAACCAGAACCTGCGCTAGGTTTCCAGCAAATGCACTGACTTTGAGAGAAAACAGACAGGCATGGTCCAACTATGATGCTCTGTTTTGGCTGGATTAGCCTCTAATACCATTAAGACTAGGGACTAAGTTTGCTGCTGTAGGACTGAAGATGAAGGCTAAAGCAAAATTTTGACCCAATCCATCTCAAGTGAGATAAGTGGGGCCCTAATTCTTCATCTTTATTCAATCAGGTAAACTTACCTGTCCCTGAGGACCCGTGCTGAACATTACAGCTATGTTGCTGCAGGATTCCCGCAGTTTGGTGCAGACCAGTGAAGAATATTTTTTGTTCCATTAAGCTGCTCCCTCTCCAGCTGGTATAGTGTGCCATGCCAAAACAGCTATAGATACAGAAGAACTAACAACGTGCCTCACATATTAGTCATTATGCTAGAGTCTATCAAATGGATAGGGTTTAAATATGAGGGATATTGTGCCATGCAAAGCTCCATCTGGTCTAGAAGAAATGCTAACCACTTGCCTTGAAGAATTTAATAAAACGGCACAGAACTAACTTCTGCTGATATTAAAGCTAACCCAAACAGATGTTGTAGAGTTATGCAGAGACTGTGCAGTTCTAGCTGACAGTCCTGGGACAAGATTTGGACAAAACATTAAGGGCTGGCTGCCCAATATGAGAAATATGTTGCCTTATGTTATGAATAACTCAAGGCTATGTATTGATAGATGTTCAAAATTTTGTTCAACTGCTGATGCAGCAAAAAGTGTGTATTAAAAGTATGGAATTAATATGTGATCATATTACATAGAAACATGATTATATTTATTTTTCTTGACAGCCAGGTATTTTGGGTACAAAAATTTGTATTTTTGTTTTGTTGCCAGGGCAGATTCAGCATGCATCTTTCAAGTCTCCTTTTAAAAATCGAGGTATATTAGAAGTGCTAATATTATAGATGTGTCATGCGTTTACACAACCAAGACCTGTAAAATATTTGTTGGAATTGTCACATAACTGTCTCTTCTTTTTTTTCTTTATATTTTTTTTTTCAAGGCCTGATACTAAGAGGATTTTTTTTTTCACCTGGCATTCTAGAGCCAACAAGCAAAATCTGGTAACTGAGACACTCCGGACTACCCCTTAGGCAATTGCCCCATACACACTTATTGTTCCTTGATATATAACATTTTATTTTCTACAACTATTAGTGCTCCCATATTTAGCTCAGTGGATCAGTATAACTGCATGACCTGATCTCAACCATTAGATTTTGAAACTGTAATTATTTCAGAAGAAATATTCTTATATTCAGAATTATTTCTTTTTAATGGGAAACCCAGAGCTGTTCCTCCAAATGGAGGAGTGCAGGAGTTCTGTTCAAACAAGAGGAACTTGTCCAGCACACAGTTTTCATGGATAGCATCCCCTTGCATGGAGTTGTTGATGACCTTTCACCAAATTTGTCCCTGAAAAATATCAAATATTGTATTTAAAAATGTCTCAGTTTCCTATATATTGGTAATGAAAAACTGCATTTCTTTAACCCATCCATGGTTTTGTTACAAGAAAAGTGAACCTAAGCTCTCCTTGTAAGATATGGATCACTGGCTTTAAATCTGTTATTAACTTTCTCCTGCCACAACCATATACCATCGGGTCTCCTTTACCATGGTACTGCGGGCCTTGTTCATCTCCCATGAAGCCCTCCATCCATGTAGAATGGCAACTCACGAATATGCAAATTTGCCTCACACCCTCCACTGCCCCCTGGTGCTCCAGTGCTGTTTTGGCACTGTCTTGCTGTGTATCGCTGTTTGTGTTGGGGCTTCCTGGTGCCTGTGGCCACCCCACACTGAGAAAAAACCCTTTTCTGCTCGGCCGGGGACATGGGTGCGGGAGCTGCCTGCACCGCTGTCTTGGTATCTCTCCAGGTGGGTAGACCTGGTCTCTCCATACTCAGGGTAATCTCTACTCTGAGAAAGTCTCAGACACCATGTCTAACCTGAGATTGTGTAAATGTTTCATAACTGTATGAAGCCTCCTCACTCGGAGCCGAGCCAAGGGGAGTGGAATGGTCAGTGCTTGAGCCACTGTGGTAGCTGAGCTGCTGCGGGAGTGACACGTGCCTGGCTAAACTCCACTGCAGCCGGCTTGGGGTGCACCCCCGGCTCAGCTCCACTATGGCTGGCTCAGGGCAGGCGCCCGGCCCAGCTCACTACCGTGCCGGCACAGTGTGGGGCAGCTGGGGGGGGAGGGGATTTGCATATTCATGACTGCCTACTTTGAATATTCATGCGTGTCAGGTCATGCATGCGCAGTCCTGAAACAGGCCTCCTTAATCGCTGAAAAATCACGCGGTGAAGGTATGGAGCTGCTATCTGGTGGGCACAAAGTGGAAGAGGGCCGACTGATATTGAAATTTAATACTACTTATTTCTGTCCCACTAGCCCTTTTGGACAAACAGATTTTCCCAGAGCAGAAAGTGGGATGGAAACGCTGTTTCTTTTCTTCTGAATGTTAGCTGTAAGAATAAACGACAGCATGAATACACAAGTTTAAAAAATGTCACTGCAATTTTAATTTCCTCCTACTTGAAAGCCTTGCAGATGGGGGCGGGAGGACGGAGACTTAAGCATCAGATAATACACTAGAACATCTGTTAACTAGTCTATGTCATTTTCACGGTAGAAGGACTCAGTTCCATCAGTCTTGAGATCCTTGTCTGTGGTTGCACTTCTCTTGTAAACGCTTCACTGCTATGGAAGAATGGAGGTGGTATTCAGGACACGCAAAAGGGAGTATAATTGAATGAATGTCCCAATGAAGCGGACACCAAATTGAAAGAGTCTCCTTATGCACCACTGCCTTCTCACAGAATCCAACAGAATCACAGAATATTCTGAATTGGAAGGGACCCACAAGGATCTTCGAGTCCAACTCCCAAGTGAATACCCATACAGGGATTAAACCCACAACCTTGGTCTTACGAGCATCATACTTTAACCATCTGAGATAATATATTTATTTTTTTTAACCTAACTCTCTATCCCATCATCCCATTATCTAGACCATGTCAATGAATTCCTCATCCAATCTTTTCTTAAATACCTTTAGGGCTGGTCACTCCATGACTTCCCTGGGCACACCATTTCACTGAGAAATCACTCTCTCTGTGAAAAAACCTCTTCCTAATATCCAGCCTAAACCTCCCCTGGCACAGCTTAAGACCATGTCCTCTTGTTCTGGTACTGAGAGAAAAGATTTACATCCACCCGATTACAACCTCCTTCAGGCAGTTGTAAACAGCAATGAGGTCACCTCTGAGCCTCCTCTTCTCCAGGCTGAACAGTCCCAGTTCCTGCAGTCACTCCCCATAGGGCTTGTTCTCCAGTCCTTTTGCCATCATTGTCGTCCTTTTCTGGACCCTCGCAAGCAGTTCAACATCCTTCTTAAACTGGGGAGCCCAGAACTGCACACAGTACTCAAGATGTGGTCTGATCAGTGCTGAGTACAGGGGAAGAATAACTTCTCTAGTTCTACTGACCACACTATTCCTGATGCAGGCCACGATGTCATTGGACCTCTTAGTTGCCTGGGCACACTGTTGGCTCATATTAAGTTTTCTGTCAACCATTACTCCCAAATCCCTCTCCATTTCACCACTCTCCAGCCATTCATCCCTCACCCGATAGCAATGCATGGAGTTGTGTCATAGGTTGGCATAGTAATATGTGTGTGGTGGATGCATTTTTGTATTCCATATTGCTGTGTGCGGACGCTGCCTTCTGCAGACTATCCTGGTGTTCTGTTGCTCTGTTGCAGTGGAAGATCCTGGACTTCCATGGTGTTCTGTTGCAATGGAAGATCCAGGAAGTGGCAGATGCAGCCCGGCGGCAGCGGCTCAGGTGGTCCAGACTGGCAGTGACCTGGTCAGCTTCTTCTTTGCCTGGGGAATTGGAGGAACTGTATTCTGTCCATAGAAATATCTTGAAGTCCAGCATGGAGGTTTGGTTTGTGTCCTTTCTCATGACACNTTTTTTTTAACCTAACTCTCTATCCCATCATCCCATTATCTAGACCATGTCAATGAATTCCTCATCCAATCTTTTCTTAAATACCTTTAGGGCTGGTCACTCCATGACTTCCCTGGGCACACCATTTCACTGAGAAATCACTCTCTCTGTGAAAAAACCTCTTCCTAATATCCAGCCTAAACCTCCCCTGGCACAGCTTAAGACCATGTCCTCTTGTTCTGGTACTGAGAGAAAAGATTTACATCCACCCGATTACAACCTCCTTCAGGCAGTTGTAAACAGCAATGAGGTCACCTCTGAGCCTCCTCTTCTCCAGGCTGAACAGTCCCAGTTCCTGCAGTCACTCCCCATAGGGCTTGTTCTCCAGTCCTTTTGCCATCATTGTCGTCCTTTTCTGGACCCTCGCAAGCAGTTCAACATCCTTCTTAAACTGGGGAGNNCTCCCAAATCCCTCTCCATTTCACCACTCTCCAGCCATTCATCCCTCACCCGATAGCAATGCATGGAGTTGTGTCATAGGTTGGCATAGTAATATGTGTGTGGTGGATGCATTTTTGTATTCCATATTGCTGTGTGCGGACGCTGCCTTCTGCAGACTATCCTGGTGTTCTGTTGTTCTGTTGCAGTGGAAGATCCTGGACTTCCATGGTGTTCTGTTGCAATGGAAGATCCAGGAAGTGGCAGATGCAGCCCGGCGGCAGCGGCTCAGGTGGTCCAGACTGGCAGTGACCTGGTCAGCTTCTTCTTTGCCTGGGGAATTGGAGGAACTGTATTCTGTCCATAGAAATATCTTGAAGTCCAGCATGGAGGTTTGGTTTGTGTCCTTTCTCATGACACTGTCAATTGAAAGCTCTATTATCTCGTGGCCACTGCAACCCAGATTTCCTCCGACCACAACATCACCAACCAAACCTTCAGTATTTGTAAACAGTAGGTCGAGCACAGCCTTGCCCCTGGTAGGCTCACTCACCAACTGCATCAAAAAACAATTATCAATGCTCACTAGGAACCTTCTGGACTGCCTCCTCTCTGCTGTGTTAAATTCCCAGCAGATATCAGGGACATTAAAGTCTCCTACAAGAATTAGGGCAGCTGATCTTGAGGCAATCTCTAGTTGCCTGAAGAGCAATAGGTCTACCTCTTCCTCCTGGTCAGGCGATCTGTAACATACTCCGACCAGGCTTTCAGTTTTATTGGCTATCTCTCTTACCTTAAACCAGAGGCTCTCAACCTGATCATCCTTAATGTCAAGCTCCATGGTATAAAGAGTTGCTTTAATATATAGGGCCACTCCCCCACCTCTTCGTCCTCTCCTATCTCTCCTAAAGAGTGTGTAGCCTGCCAAGGCAGCACTCCAATTGTGTGAGTCATTCCACCATGTTTCCATGATAGCAGCTATGTCATATTGCTCCTGATGCATCAAAACTTTGAGCTCTTCCTGTTTATTACCCAAGCTGCTTGCATTAATATACATACATCTCAGTTAGGTTGCTGATTTAATTTTTGACTCATTTTTACCAGCTTCAGTGTCCTCTCGAGTGACTGCTGGATCCCCTTCTCCCTTCAAATCTAGTTTAAAGCTCTGTCAATGAGTCCTGCCAGCCCTCGAGCCAAAACCCTTTTGCCCTTATTAGATAGATTCTGCCCACCAGAGTCTAGCCAGTCAGGTTTGGCAAAAGGTGCCCTATGATCATAAAACACAATATTCTTCTAGCAGTGTGTTTTCTATTGACTCTTTCATTCACTCCTGCATGACCTCCTGCATAGCTATGCTTTTGAGATTGAGTGATAGGCTTCCCACATAGTCCAAAGATTGGCTTGTCTTGTCAGAAACCACAAGGGAGCTTTAAGTCTCTAAAGCTATGTTTTATTTGAACCAAAACTAAGACAAAATTGATAAGGCAGAAACTGCATTTCTTCAGGGCAAGAAAGTAAAATAAAAAGAGATTTTATATAAGCTGCCTTCAACGTATCCTTTCTCTCAGATTTGTGATATGTCTGGCAATTTCTAGAAGAAAGAGTAAATACAACTCAGATCTCCAGAAAAATCTCGTCTCAATAACCTCAAAGACATAGTTTTGTGTTTCCTTGCTGCTCAGAAGTTACTTGGTCTCTGCTTATGCTGCAGGTGCCTGACCTGTTTTGTCAAAAGTTGGGTTTTGAGTCCCATCCCTCTCTCACAAAGGCTCCTTAAGCTTTAAAGAATAGATGATACACTTCAGTGTTTATATTAACAAAGAGGAATTCTTCATTTAGAGTTGGTTCTCTCTGATGCCCTGAATTTTGCAACTCATTTACGATAAATCCTTCTCCTTTTTATTTGTGTAAGTCCGTGCTAATGTCATAACTAGCTAGTTGACTAATATCTACACAAATGCCTAGTTGCAAAGGGAAGGTGACATTCTGTATTATCCCTGTTAAATATGGAGTAGAACAGAAACAAGGCCCTTACCACTGTCCCCTGTTAATTATGTACCATGCCTAGTGTCCGGTACCAGATAGAGCTTGCCCCATACATACTAGAGTCATGTCCTCTATGGGAACTGTGGCATTTATTAATGGTCATATTTTAGAACAAAACCTAACTTTGAGATCAGTTTTGACACAGAATCTCATCTACAACTGTGGGTTGAAATTTCAAATGTCCTTAGTGTACTCTTTGTGAGCTATTGTTCTGAGCTGTTATTAGAACTCATGAGGACCTACTTCTCCCTGCTCAGAAGTGTTGTGTCTTTTGTGTTTGTCTTTGTGCCCCGCCCCCCCCAAAGGATGAAGAATGATTTTCAGTCTATTAAAGGTGGCATGCACAGCAGAAGAAAGAATTAGAGAAGTAAGAGGGACCTTTAATGAGGTCTTCGGTATAAACATATAAAATGTCTTTGACATTTTGTGAGTCATTCCTTCAGGCAATATCCTGGCTCATCTTTCACAAGTGAACCCTCCTCTACTGTTATTAACAGGAGTTTCCTTTCATACTACAAAACATTTTGACACCAAAATGTTCTGAATTACAACAGCAAAACATTAACAAAATTGTTATAGCTGGATATTGTTTTTCTCTGCCTGATCACACACACACGATGCCTGATGAGTGTATGAGTTAATGCTCCCTAAAATATTGTTCTTGTGCTCCTTTGTTTCATAAGCTGCAATGCTGTGTGACTAACACTCTGGGAAATACTATTGGCTTTGTCTTCTGCCATTTAATTCCTGTAGTTGAGACTATCAGAAAATCTTGCAAGCAAAATGGAGTCCTGCAAACACCATAAATTGGAAACTGATACACTTGGATCTCATTATGTGTTCTTTTTTTCCGCCTCCCAAATCCATCATGTTTTTTTGGATTGAAAACATTATTAGATGGAAGTAGAGGAAAACAAATATTTGAAATACCATGGTAAATCTGGCAGTAGCAAAATACAGACCTACTAGCCTTTTAAGAATGCGACTCAGTAGTAGTTTTGCATTTATATTGTCATTTTAAGGAACCACTGAAATGTGCTAACAGCCCCAAATGTACATAGCTTAAATTCTTTTCCTTATTCTTATATATTTACAATTTCTCTACATAGTCTTCTTTGAATCAAGCACTGCCATTAAGAAAGCTCCAGAAAGTGGCCTGAATGCATGACTCTTGTCTCTGGGTGAGAGTTATGTGCAAAAATAAACTGTTGCATAACAAGAAGATCATAGAATCAGTAAGGTTGGAAAAAAGACCATAGAGATCATGAAGTCCAACCTATCACCTGTTACCTAACATAACCTGTTACCTAACCTGTTGTCATCCTGCTACCAACACCCATCCTACCAATAACACACTACCTTAATATCTAGGTCATGCTACCAAGTACATCATCCAACCTTTTCTTAAACCCCTTTAGAGCTGATGACTCCACCACCTCCTTGGGCAGCCCATTCCACTGAGAGATCACCCAGATGTTGTTCAGGAAGGCTGTATAGTCTGACCAAACTTTGAAATGTGATAAAAAGCGTAAAAACTGATCATTCTTTCAGCTTATGTCAAATTTGTTTATGTTTCTTTGTGTGATAATCAACATGGGAGAATACCCTACTTCAAATTAAGTATGAAAATTAAGTTCTGAAAGAACCCCAAAATTTTAATTTTCCTTCAGATTTATTACAATATGCCCAGTGGATTTTGACTTGAAAACCAGTCTTAATTCAACTGGAAAAACCTTTGTCCAAAAAGTCCAATTTTTAATTTATTTTTTTTTTTAATAAGAGGTCTGGAACATGTATTTTTGAAGGATGAATGCTGAAAGCTGGAAGCAAATTTTTATTTGCATGTTCTCTGTAGAAGTTTACAAGTAGGGCTCTGGTGGCTAGTTTTGCAAATCACTTTCCTCTTAAATTGGTCGTAATCTTGAAACTTGCAGCTCAATTTAAAACTGCTAGGTGAAAGTCAGATGTATACTTTGATCTGTATTGGACTGGTGGGTATGCAAGTCAGATGAGAGTTTCATTACTCCCATGTGAATAAGCTGGGTAACTGAGTAATGCAGCATTAATTTCAAACCACGTATAACAAATGCATTTGAATAATTTGCAAATGATTGTGTGCTAGTCAATTTAATTTCTAATTTTTTGGAAAAGTTCATATTGCTATATTATATATTTTAGAGCCTCTCAGAAAGAAGGATAAGCTGAGACATGAAAATGTGGTATCAGAAAAGATACCATGCCACAGGACTGGACTTTTGTGTCCCTGATGAATTTGTCTTACTAACTTCGGAAGTCATGGATGATAACGAACTTAGAGAGTCTGGCCTTTGGAAGTAATCAGGAAAGGCTGAAGAGCCTGTATAGCTCCATCCATAAGTTTATTTTACATAATAAAATGGGAAAAAAATGCATATTTCTACAGACAGAAGTTCCCCTTCCTTTGGTCTCAGCAGTCTAGTGTTTAGAGGGGTGTAATGTAGCACGCTCCAAGTGATACCACGTTGCTTCCTCCCAGCTTGCTCCTATTCTGCAAACCAGTCTGCTGGCCCTCACCCTGGGTCTCTAGTATGACTTTGTGTTGCCTGTAATGAAAAGGAAATACCAGAGGTCAATAAGACAGAGAAGGGCAGCTAAATTGGTTAAGGGCTTGGAAGCACTATGTTATGAGGAAAGGGAAAGAGGGCTCATTTTAGAGCAGAGATTCCCAAAGAGATGTTATGGGGCTGAGGCTCAAAAACCATAGGGGCAGTGATGAATGCTGAACTGCTGTTGATCAAATCCCACAGCACTACAGCTAGAGGCCACTTGAAGAAACTAGCAGAGCAGTTCAGAATGGATAAGAGAAAGTACTGTCCTTATCTAGCAGTGAGCTTTGTGAATATCGTGTGACAGGAGGATAAGGAGGCATGTTTTATTGACAAGTTGGGAAAAAAAAAAAAGATAGATAATCACAAGCATTACGTTCCTAAAATGATAGAGGTAAACAGAGAGGGTACCCTTTAACAAGCCTCACTTAAAAAACAAACCCACACCATGGATGCTAGGAAATTGTGGAGAGGATAGACAAGAGAGTGGACAGGCTTGCATGGTTTTAGTATATAGTATCTGCTCTTGCCATTACTGGAGAGCAAGTACAGGGAAGGATAGACCATAGGCCTGATCTGGTAGGGCTAATGTTCTCTACGTTAAATTTTGAGATGATTCTAATAAACAAAGATATGTTAATGAATTCTTGTCCTTTATAGAAAACTTGATTTTTACTCTTTCTCCAAAACATTCTTTTTGATGCACACAAGGGACTGACTGATCAGTGTAAGATGAATGCTGGCTTAACTTCTTAAAGAAGGTTAAATAGTCTGGAAAAAACTTTGTGTTTGAAATATTTCACAGTAGAGCCATAGAGAGAAAGTATACTTTTTTGTCTCTCAATCTGTTCAGGTCCTTTGAACTTTTTCACTTTTTTTCTTTTTGTCTTTAATTGTCTCTTCAGGGATACAGATCTCATATTACATCTCTGTACTTTCATCAATATCTGGATTCATCCAAATAACTTATATAATTTAAACACTGGCACATCTAAATTGTCATCTTCTCTGCTATTTGGGACTTAGTCTTCTAAAATGAAAATTATAGGTTTGATAGATATGTCAAACAGGGAGACGCTAGGTATTTTTTCTACTGTGGATTCAAGTAGGGCAACTTCAACATACGTATCTTTAGATGGCCATAGTTGTCACATGGGCACTCAAAAATTATGCCTTCTTTTGCTTCTTGTGTCTAATTTCAGATATCTCAAGAATATTTCTTTGCACAGAATATTAGAATGTGATTAACAGCTCAATGTGTTTTCGTCACAAGGCTATTATTTTAAACGCTTTACTTCTACAAAACACAGGCAGCTGTGTTCTATTCTTCTGTGAAGCAGCAGTGCAGTGTCTGGTCATTATAGCATCCTAATGTGTTAAATTATACAAATATCATAAAGCACTAGCTATAAAAAAAATAAACTTCTCAATTAAAAAAAAAATAAAATCCTTGACAACTCCCCAAACCTCTCAAAGGAAGCAACAGATGTTGAACTGAAACCGTGAGCCTTTTATAATTTAGTCAAACATTAATTTCCCAAATCCAATTAAAATTTCTTCGTATCAGAAGAAGGAGAGAGAAGAGAAGAAGATATCTTCATAATCTAGATTTCTTTTTCTTCCTAAATATTTCTGAGGCTGCAATTTTAGGAATCTATAGTGCACCAGGGTCTGGAGTGACTGCAGATTCACACAGGTGGTGATGCTTTCTCTGTTTTCTAAGTTCATTCACACTGTCTAAATTATGAGAAGGGTATAGATTTCACTTTGACATGTGTCAGCTGACTACCCCAGGAGAGAAATTCGAGTTTGAATGAGAAAGGATGGCTTGCAGTCAAGTCTCAAGTTGTCTAATGTGCGCAGCTGTTCTGATCCCATTGTTCTGCCCTCTCTGCCATGCTCCTGACCTTTTATCTTCATCGTGTGACATTCTGCATAGGGCTGTTCTTCTAATGGTTTTATCCTCTTATAAAAATAATTCAATGAGGTAATGTGACTATAATGCTTGAATATGTTCAGACATTACCTTAAAATTTTGCTATTGTGAGCCAACAGCACATGCATGTGTGCCTCCATGATGGAACAATGTTATTGCATTTTCCTTTCCAGCATGGAACAGGAAAGCATAGAAGACTGCAGGTAGGCCTCATATTTGTGCCTTGAAGGTGTTGTAACTTACGAGAATAGCTTTGAACAATAAATGCAGTTTCTGTTGTTTGGTACCAAATCACAAATCACAAAAAAATGCAAGTAGAAAAGATTCTGGTAACTTCTCTGAAGATGAGTAAGCTCTGCAGGGTACTGTATGAAAATGAAAGAGAGAAAAGATGGGTTTGCATCCACAGAATTAATGAATACAGACAAAGAAATGGAGAATATTTACTAGATTATTTATTTTAAAATAGTTCTTCAGGTGTCCTACAATAAGGAATAAAATTGTACCATGACTTGAAAATAGAAATAAATTTGAAACTCTGTGTTTTCATTACTAAGTATTGACTAATTCTAAAAGAGTAAAGAGAAAACGATTTGTAAAAATTAGTTTCCTGAATTGATGTTTTCTATTAAATGCTTACTTTTTGTCTTTTTAATGACTTTAAAAGATATCTTGGAACATCATTAACATGCAGTAATTTTTCTCTGCCTGTCTTACTGGCAAAGAGGTTTATTGAAGAAAGTAAAGCAAATAAGATTATATTTAGTAAGCAGAAGATAGCTATAATCTAGACCACTTTGAGACTTCAAAGTGACAGAAGTCAGGGCTTTATCCTGTCTATGGTGTGGTATCAATTCATATTGAGACGAGTGATACAGATCAGTACTTCTATTTCTTCACTCACTAATGTAGTTTCTAGTGGAATGCCTCAAAAAGGACCAATGACACTAAAACGCTTCCATGTCACTTCCTTATTTAAAAGGAATTGACTTAGTTGTAACCAAATGCAAGCTGCATATTGTTGAGAGAAAAAAATAGTTTCTTTTCCGGCATTTTATATAGACAGTGTACATGGCTTTAAATGCTGTAAGAACATTAGAACTCTGTTTTATGGATGCTTGGTGTGCTGAACTCTCCCTGAATACATATTACAAAAATTATTTACAGGTAGCCTTTAATACCAACGCTTAGCCATATTCCTCTTGTAATTATAATATGTTTACAGGTTTAGACTTTCTGAATGCACTCTACCACACTGTTTCAGCGTATCTCTTTTCTCTTGATGGCCTTTAAATATTAGGATCTTAGGTTAGCAGTCGATAGCGATGCCTGGGGTTGTTATGTGCAAAATGAAGAACCTGGCACTTTGACTTGTTAAATCTCATACTGTTGGAGTCTGCCCATTCCTCTAGTGTGTCAAGGTCCCTCTGAAGGGCCCTCCCACCCTACGGCAGCTCAACATTTGCCCCCAACTTGGTATCGTCTGCAAACTTGCTGATGATGGACTCAATTCTCTCGTCCATATCATCAATAAAGATGTTGAACAGTGATGGGCCTAACACTGACCCCTGTGGGACTCCACTAGTGACTGGCTGCCAGCTGGATGTGGCACCATTCACCAACACTCTCTGAGCTCAAGTTCCTAACCCAACATAAAATGCTTCTATCCAGTCCATTCTCTAAGAGTTTCTTTTGAAGCTTATTATGGGAAACCATGTCAAAGGCTTTGCTAAGGTCCAAATACACAACATCCACGGCCTTTTTATCATCAACCAGGCGAGTTACCAGATCATAAAAGGAGATTAGGTTGGTCAGACAAGACGTGCCACTGTGAAATCCATGCTGACTAGTTCTAATGTCACAGTCATTTTGCAGTTGCTGCTTAATAGCACACAGGACTATCTGTTCCATGACTTTACCCGGGACTGAGGTCCAGCTGACAGGTCTGTAATAACTCGGATCATCTTTCCTGCCCTTCTTGTAGGTGGGTGTCACATTAGTCAATTTCCAGTTTCCTGGTACATCACCAATAAACCAGGACCATTGGTAAATTATGGAGAGTGGCTTGGTGACTTCATCTGTTAGTTCTTTCATCACCCTCAGATGGATCCCATCTGGTCCCATGGACTTCTGAGGATCCAAGTCACTCAGCAAGTCTCTGACTACCTCCTCCTGGATTACA
>WEKX01028937.1:23014-42945 GCA_013390025.1 Pitta sordida
GAACCTTCTGGACTGTCTCCTCTCTGCTGTGTTAAGTTCCCATCAGATATCAGGCAGATTAAAGTTTCCTGCAAGAACTAGGGCAGCTGATCTTGAGGCTGTCTCTAGTTGCTTAAAGAGCAATAAGTCTGTGTCATGGGGAGAGACCTTTTGTTCTTTTGTAAAACTTTTCTCCTTTTTGACTGGAACAAACAACAGGTATCTCTTCTTATCTCCTTTTCCCTCTCTGAAAGTAATGTGGCATGGAGGACCCAGTGTCTTATCTTATATCCCCTTCCTGGCAAGGCATATGGTAGGGGAGGGGTTTTATCTCCTTCCTACTAAGACAAACAATGGAGGATTCTTTTTTCTTATCTTCCCCTCCCGGCAAGGCATGTGACAGCCCCGCAAGTTCAAACTGACGTCCGGCTCCCGGTGCGGCCCCGGCACTGCTGTAAGTGGCCAGCAATGGCCCCTTGGCACAGCGAGTCCCAGGACGCAAAGGTGCCGATAGGGAAGAGGCCAGACCTCTCCAGTTCCTTATCTGAATGTATTTTGGCCTCCACACCTTAAAATACAGCACTGTTCTGCCGGCTAGATAACCATGACTAGTGAGAGACTGTGTCCACTTGCTCCTCTGAGCAAATAAAAGTATCAGAGATGGGTATTGTGTACATAACGTTTTAATTTTTTATTCATTTTTTTCAGGGAAAATAAAAGAAATAAAAGCTTTTATGTTCTTTCGAACCATTGAACTGTAGAGCAGTATAGTCTTCTGTTCCCTCCTTTTTCAGGATCATTTTATTCAATATTCGGGACACAAGTTTTTGTCATTAAGTATATTGGCATATTGATAAATGTTTGAAGTCAGATGGCCTACATTTACCTATTCTTTTACCTGAATAAAACCTGAAGATGTCTCAGCCAAACAGAGATTCATACTGGAGTATGTATGGATTTTTTGTTTAAATATGAGAGTATAGAAGCTTTAAATTTACTCTGTAATTATTTTTTTACATTNGAGGGATCTAGGTTGGTGTTATGCTCTGCGATGTGCTCTCGGTCTCTTTACGGGTGTTAGATGGTGAGTTGGACTAGATGATCCTTGTGGGTCCCTTCCAACTCATAATATTCTGTGATTCTGTGATTCTGTGATTCTCCTGCACTGTGTGTTATTTGACTCTGCATGCATAGAATACTTGGGTCCCGTGGTACAACTGTATAAAGGGACTGTTACTTTACAAAACAATAAGGTGTTTTACCAATCACAAGTACAGATTGATTGAAAAGAGAAAAATCACTTAATTTAATCCTAGGCAACAAGATATTTTAATATCCATACTACTTCAGAAAATACTTCCCTAAACCTGTAGCTAAAGG
Source organism: Pitta sordida (assembly GCA_013390025.1). Classification (NCBI taxonomy): domain Eukaryota; kingdom Metazoa; phylum Chordata; class Aves; order Passeriformes; family Pittidae; genus Pitta; species Pitta sordida. The sequence continues at coordinate 24,374 of WEKX01028937.1, forward strand.
TGCAGATTAGATTTTTTTTGCCGGTTCAGGTATGCATGTACATTTACTCTGCACATAAAATACTGAAAAGTAGCAGAAACACTTTGTGACAGTATGTAATTTTTTTTACTTCATGATATTAATGATTTCTCCAAATGAACCTTCCAGGTCATATTCCAGGTGTCTTATCTTCAAATGCTTGTTGTAATTTATGATAAATGAAGACAGTTTCACTATCTTCTAATCACAGTGTGACTCAGGAGCTTACTGAAAGGTGTCCTTTTTTGTTCTGAAAAGGTGTCCTGGAATAACACGCATATAAACCTCCTGGCATACCAAAGCTCTATTCAAACTCTGTTTTAATCTCTAGATAGCTAAAAAGTACTAAAACACTACGTTTTCAACAAAAGTTTCTAAAAGAAATTTATAATCTCAAACTGTCTCTTATATTTAAGTAATTTATTCTGCTGAGTTAAATTATTTGAATCAGAGTCCATAGTTTTCACCATTAGAAGAAAAACCTCCACAACAATGAAATATCAGGTGCACAGCAAATGAGATTAGTTTATCAGCCAACACTGTGTTACTCCCCTGCTAATGTAGTTCATGTGTATCTCCCAGGTACTGCTTCAAAGAATTATCATATCTGGGAGCAAAAGTAATTGTTACAACATAATAGAAGGCTCTGCTTAACAAAAAAATTACTTGGCGCATGGGGACCTGTTAATGAGAAAGCATTACTTCCCTTCCATTCACTTATCAATGAGATATGGTTCACTGTAATGTTCAAATTCTCTTTGGACAGAATGCCAACAAAACTGTGTTATTACCAATATAAATGCTAAATTTGCCTTTTCAATTACAGGCTCATTATTTTGTAGTGGGAGAAATACAGCAAAAGTAGTACCAATGGACTCACAACAATGCTATACATAGAGTATTCAGTCAAAATACAAAAGGTGTAGTTTTCACAGTAATTTATGAGGAACATATCAATTATATGCAAAACCCAACCCAAATAATAAAACCACTCGAAATAATTACTTTAGCCATGTATACAATTTCCTAATCTATTTGAGTCAACTAGATGTTCAGGTCCTCTTTTCAAATGTGGTAAGGCATTTAAGAGTTTAAACCTCTTTAAATGTCAGAGGCACTTTCTATCAGTCCCATTGCTGGAAACTAAGGGTGAGGGTTTGTTTTAGAAACTCTGTGTGTGTTTTATTTGTTTTGTCTGTCTTCTGTCAATATAATAATTTCACATCAGTCATAGTAGAAGGAATGTCTGACCTCATATGGGTAATCCACTGGTTAGAGGAATACCGAATACGCTTGCTGAGACATTGCCTCATTAAATGATGTAAACCCAAAGAAATAAAATGAAAGAATTCTAGTGTCTTTTCACTTGAAATTTTAAAATAAATGTTGCATTTCCTGTACTCTGATATAGTCTGGAATTTTATCTGTTTGATGAACTAGTATTTTTATTCTAATTTGGCTGTAAATTTTAATTGATGTTACAGGCATGCATTAGAGGTTGGGAAGTTATTTGTCCATCTCTGTAAAACCAGAGCCTCTCTGTAAAGCTGCATCATATCATAAAAGACTATTTTCTTTGTGCTTTTTCAGCTAACCCCTTGTTTCCCTGTTTCCCACCTGCAATCTTTCTGCCCTGGAAGTATCTGAAATTGTGAAAGGAATGTGTACCAAAATGTACAGCTGTTTCAACTGGGACTTGCTTGCACTTCTAGACAGATAGAGTTAAATGTGTGTCTTCATTGCCGACTGCATGCAGCATGTGTTCAAAGGGGGATCTTGGGTGAAGACTCTTCTGAGCATGCAGTTAGACAAGTCCTGCTCTTGTTCCTCCAAGTCCTAAAGACAGTTTTTGAAGGGCGTTTTCCTCTCTCATTCTCTCAGTGCTTTACACATGCACTCAAACTAGACCTGTCAAGCTCTTACGGCTTTTCAGATTTGGCTTGTGTCTTTTCAGCAGTGCAGGGAAAACTGAATGTTGTTATAACAAAGATGAAGGATTATATACATATAACTCCTGCCTCCTGAAGAGAAATGATTAGAAAAAGAGATGCATTAGGGACGGAGAATTAGGGGAAACCTATAATTTTTTGGCTTACTCCTAACAAAGAATTGGAAGTGTGGTCAGGTAAAACTGTTGTTCTTGGAAGGGACAGTATCCTTTCTCAATCCAGCTTTCCTGATTGTATCATAGTCAAGACAGGATATTTTTTTCTGTTCCTCAGTGTGAAGTCTTAAACAGATGCCACAGAAATAGGAAAACTTTCAGTGTACACAAACACACTTGATCTCTCTGTATAAAGCACTTTCATTTCAGAAAATACAGTTACAGTTATACTTCCTCCATCGCGAGGAAAGGGACAGGCCAAAGGCATCGCAAAACATTAATCTCGCAAAGAACTGCAGGTCGTTAATATGCATGCATGCCACGCCCATTGCTCCACCCCCCGGATCTCCACAGGGCTTCGGGCGCTTTTCCCCTCAGACTCGCTGAGCATGGGGAAGCAAAGGGAACAGTTTCTGACCCCCCTCTGACTCAGGAGACCCCCCCTGAGAATCTGTTGGCTTTTCTGGGTTGCTGTGGCCGTACTCTAACAGACTAAATGCTGCGCCGCGGCTCCCCCACCCCGACCTCGATGTGCGTGCCCACGGTGTCCTGGCATGGCATCTCGGGTCACCAGGGCTGCTGCGGGGCGGGGGCTGCTGCGGGGCCGGGGGTTGCCTGATGCGGAGCTAGGGGCTGCAAAGGAGCTGGGGGCTGCCGCGAGGCGGGGGGCTGCCGCGGGGCTGGGGCTGCTGTGGGGCCGCGGCTGCCAGCTCTCAAGGGCTCCTGTGGGGCTCTAAACGCCAGGCTGAGCTGGAGAAACTGTATGCCCTTCCTGTGTGCTCTCCCCAGGCAGCGGGCTGATCCCACCTCACAGGGAGAGCCAGCACCGCCCCTCAGCAAAGCAGAGGCACTGAGCATGCGTGCTCTGAGGACCCTCGCAGACCCCGGAAGTTGGACTGCGAAAGAATTGCTTCACAAATGGGCGAGGTCGTGAAGGAGAAGTCGCAATATAGGGAGGATTCACTGTATTTATACAAAACATACATCCCATATATAAAAGAGAGTCAATGTCATTTTGAAAATTAAGTAGCTGAGAGGGACCTACTTTCCCAATATCAGGTGACTGTCCAGGCAATGCTACACTCTCTTTTCACTGAAGTGTCTTAGTGTAAAGCGCAAAGATTGACTTTCTACCCACATAAACCATGATGATCAATTACCTAAACTTGTCGACCCAAACTCTCTTTAGAGAGACATCTAGGAAATGACAGTATTACATCTATTGTCTTAATGATCTCCTTTGGTTAGCATTAAGAAAACTGTATTCACTTATTAATTTAGACATTGAATATGGCTAAGTACAAACAAAAAAGTGAAAAAAGTAAAATCAATTAAGAATTCTGTTTACATTGTATGACTGCAACTGGTGGTCATCCTTTCTCTGAAAAACAAAAATGTTTAGCTCAATGTTCTTTTTTTCAATCTCTCTTTCACTTTTATTAAAGCATAAATGGAAGAAATCAGCAGCAACAAATTATTTTCAGAATAAAGGCTTATAAAGAAAATGTTTCACAGGAAAGGTTATTTTCCTCTTCAGCAGACATAAAGAGGAGTATGCCTTTGTATTTGAGTGTAATTTTGAAGAAAAAACCCTAAAATCAAGTGTAGAATATTTTCCTCTCTCTTTAACAGTTTAAATCCTTCATTGTTAAGTTTGACTGAAACAGTGACTGTAAAAAGAATAATTTGTTGCATGGAATGGTTATCTGAATCATTTATTTGTGCTTGTTTAACTGAAAGACCTTAATAAACCATATTCTGTTGAGCATGTGGATGTATGTTGACATCTGTATGGCAGGTGAAAGAGATCACAGTTTTGGTAATGCGGTTTCCAAACATTACATTTGATACAGAATGTGAGAAGAGCAGTTTAGATTACCACAAAACATAATTGCCACTTACTAATACATAAATTAATAAATCAGTTTAAATTTCTGTAAGATTAAATAAATTATTTAGTTATGTGATTTAATTTCTTGCGCGAGAGTTTGCAAGGATATATGTACTGAGATGGACTTGTGAAGGAGCTTGTGTAGTAAAGTATACATTACAGAAGGAATATCTTTGAGGGGTTTTTGTAATATTTAGAACAAGGAATATAATTCTTTATAAAATCCAGTGGGTAATCAACTCCCCTCTCCACACACATGCTGCATCAAAGGTACTCTTTAATGAAATAAAACATCTTGGTTAATTTTATTTGAAAATTATTCTACTATCTCATGATTTTTATCCTATCAGTGGAGTGTGATTATGAAAGAATGATATTCCTCTCAGGTTTTGGATATCTTATATATCATCAGTTGTGATCTAGAACACAGGGGGCCAAGGTTCTGCTATGGGCTAGGAACTTTAACAGTAAACATAGAATTGTTTTTCAATAACATCAAGGATGATGTAACCCCCCCCTTTCTTCCCAATGGAGTGTCCTATTGTCCTATTGGAACCTTTGACAAATGAGGGGACTGATTATATTTTGATTGACATGGTGTTAAGGTTTTTTTCTTAAAGGCCCGCTTCCTTGGATGCTTGCAATCATAAAAGTTTCATGTAACATCAATACCAGTGAAACAGCTGTCAAATATGAAATAGGCTCAGAGGTGACCTCATTGCTGTTTACAACTACCTGAGGGGAGGTTGCAGCCAGGTGGGTGTGGATCTCTTCTCTCAGGCTGATGACACCAGAATGAGAGGACACGGCCTTAAGCTACGCCAGGGGAGGTTTAGACTGAATGTTAGGAAGAGGTTTTTCACAGAGACGGTGATCGCTCATTGGAATGGACTGCCCAGGGAGGTGGTGGAGTCACCATCCCTGAGGGTGTTTAAGAGAAGACTCGATGAGGTGCTCAGTGACATGGTCTATTAGGTGGGGAGTTGGACTGGATGCTCCTGTGGGTAGTGCCATGGTTTAGACAATGGGTTGGTGTTGGGTTACAGGTTGGACTTGATGATCTCCAGAGTCTCTTCCAGCCTTGCTAATACTGTGATCTATATCTGTATCTGTCAATTTTTCATTTGCAACTCCAGAGTGTCCAGAGACCCAGAAACAGTACAGTCAATGCATCTGCTGAAGGTATTTGGAAACCATGAGCTATAGCCTACATACATCAGAATGAGGGACAATAAGTAAGACTTGACAGATCTGTGGCACTATGAGGGCAGATTAGATTTGCCCACTACTCTAAGCACAAGAAAATATTCCTAGCTTCTTCTTAAGATCTAGTGATATGTCGAGGGGAAAATTTCATTTCCTGATCTTTGTCCCTACCTATTGTGTCCCCTTGTAGTTACATTTCTCCCATGTACCAGAACTTCAAAGAACACCATCTCTCATAACATCCATATATGCAGTAGCCCCCGTCCATCTCACCACTAGCAGATTGCCTCAGAAGCTTGTGCTTGGGAGACGTAGGAAGTTGTGATGGTCATTGAGGAGTTATGTGAATGAACAGATGAATGAATGTGTATCAGTTTTTACTTATACAAACTTCTTGCAAATTGCAAATAATATGGTACATTATTTTTGGTCATGTCCTTTTCAAACATTAGAATTGAATACTACAATATTTGGATCTCTTTATGGTATTACTAGCTGTAAATACAGAAACAGTGAAGGCGCAAACCTGTTACTCCCTCCCTGCTTCTGGGGCAAGAAGACTGATCTTCTTTAGCAGATCAGGTGCTTAAAATTTTAACTTTTTTGCTGAAGACATTTGCTACAACCTTCTCTGAGGAAGTTATTGCAATTGTTTTTACTGCTTAAGACAGTATGACTGTAAGCAGCAATGCTTCCAAAAATCTCAACAGCACGGTCAACGGCTCTACTGATGACTTAATTTCTGTGGGTTCCAAGCACTTCACTTCCTTTGGCCATGTCCTAAGCACAAAATTTAAAGAAGTGTATTACCCAAGCAGTGTGAAGACACTTTGTTTGGTTCAAAAATTTTGTACATTGGAAAATATTCCTTCAACTGACAAAATTTAAATCAGCACTTTTTACTTGACCATTTCATAACTCATTTTTCAATATCAAAGTAGTTAAAAACCAGGTATGATGAAGCAGAAACTTTAGATGAAGTCTTCTGCTTATAAAGCAGAAAATACTGAGATGAAACACTATCATCTCATTTTAAAAATTAATGTCTGCAATATTACACAAGCACATTTTTCAAAAGCAAACATCTGACAGGTGTTGGCTTCCCTGAAGAGTCATCAGAGTGATATGAAAATAATAAACTAAACAGAAATTATTAAAGAGACATTTTGATAAGACTCTAATCATTCCAGAGAAAAAATGTTAAGAAAAATCACAGTTATATGAAGATGAATATAAGAAAAATAGTATTAATGTGAGACTGCAGTACACCAGTTAAAAAGACAATCTTTTTGTAAGGAAGTATGAGCAATAAAACTGAATATTCTGAAGAGACAGAAGTTTAATAAAAACAAAGACCTTCAGCATCTGTTTAATTGCAGAACTAGTATTTTCACAACAATAGAATTAGATTTCCCTACAATGTCTTTTTCTCTACTCACTTTTAGAAATACTTTGGGACAAGCATTAAAAATTAATATTTCAAAAATATTTTGGAAAACTTGTATTTTTCTGACTGGTCTACTAAAAATATTTGTGACTCTTGTCATAAGGCATAATCATAATAAAGCATATTTAAATAATAATTGACAAAATGCTATGAAGAAGTATGTTAGATATCACAATTTGCTGTCCTTTTTCAATTTTATCTAGTTATTTACTACTTTTCAAATTTATTTGTTAGTATACAAGCAATGAGTGTGATGTAATGAAAATACTCAGAGATTTTCTCCCAGTGAGTCAACCTAACAAGAAATCTCACTGAAATGTGCAAATAACATTTGGACATTAATTAGAGAAGTAATAAGTTATCTCCCACCTCTTTGTGGCTCAAATTTCACAACTTCAAAATTCAAGTGTTTTTTTCCTGCAAAGACACCGTAGACTTCCTTCGATTTTTTCACTATGTTTGTATGTGTCTCATGAGCACAGGACAGCTGTGCATGCACAGTCTGTGCCTCTGCTGCGCCAGAATCACAGAATACTACGAGTTGGAAGGGACCCGCAAGGATCATCTAGTCCAACTCACCAGCTAATGCCCATACAGAGAACGAACGCACACGCCAGAATGGTGAACATAAACCGAGACCCCTCACAGGCTCACAGGCCACTCTGAGCCAGAAGGGACACACAGGACCATCCAGCCCAACACCCATCCAGCTAGACCATGTCACTAAGATCCTCATCCAATCTTCTCTTCAACACCTCCGGGGACGGCGACTCCACCACATTCCTGGGCAGTCCATTCCAATGAGAGATCACTGTCTCTGTGAAAAACCTCTTCCTAACATTCAGTCTAAACCTCCCCTGGCGTAGCTTAAAGACATGTCCTCTCATTCTGGTGTCATCAGCCTGAGAGAAGAGATCCACACCCACCTGGCTGCAACCTCCCCTCAGGTAGCTGTAAACAGCAATGAGGTCACCTCTGAGCCTCCTCTTCTCCAGGCTGAACAACCCCAGTTCCTGTAGCNACATGCTCTGCAAGTTTCTCATGAAGCTTTCCATGGGAAACCATGTGAAAGGCTTTGCTAAAGTCCAAATACACAACATCCAGGGGGTGGGAAAGGCATGACCTGCAGAGCAGGACTGACATGCCCCATGGGGTGGGGGGTGGCACCTCTCACTCGCTCAGGGCTTGCCCAGAGTTCACTGCCTTATGAATGTAGGAAAGGCTACATGGCAGGAAAGTTTTATAACACGGTGTCAGCAGTTCATTACAGCTTCTCGCCCTGGGACCGTGCCAGAACCCCCTCCCCTGGCAGCACTGTGGCTGCAGTGAACCCAGTGGACTCCTCGCGACTCCCCAGTGGCAGGGAGGGGCAGAAGAGATCCCCTTTACTCCCCTGTCTTGTCACAGGGTGTGGGGAGTGGCTGGGAACACGCCCCAGCACTTTGGGGCTGAGGGGATGGGGTGAAGGCCATGGCACACTTGCATGCATATGATCCGCTTGTCTTCGTGGATTTTCAACTATTGGGGAAATCCTGGTCCTGGACCCCTGTGAAATTCAAGAGAATACTGTATATTCCAAATATCTGCAGGAGTGTTTTGCAAAGTTGTGAGCTCATGGTAGCAAAATTCTTTGGCAGCCTTCCAGGACTGTGCTGCCTATTTGCCTTACAATTTTTTTATCTCAGGTGCTACAGTCGGATCTCCTATATTGTGGACCCACGGTCCTAATCGGGTTCCAAAAAGCCCTATTTCTGTGTTGCATGGCAGCTCATTAATATGCAAATTTGCCCTGGACCCTCAGATGGCTCCCTGGTGCTGTTTCAGCACTGTGTTGCTGTATATCGGTTGCCGTGGCGGCCATGCCAGAAGGATGGGGAAGTGGTGGAGCTGCCATGACTGGGACAGGGCAAGTGGAACAGCAGGACCGGTGCAGGCAAGGTGGGATGGGGTGAGTGGAATGACGGGGCTGGCGTGGGCAGGGCAGGATGGGGCGAGCCGCCGTGGCAGGGACACCACCGTGGCTGAGCCGGTGCAAGCAGAGCGGCCAAGCCGCGGCAGTGGCTGTGAGGGTTGATTAGCATATTCATGACTGCCTAATTGAATATTCATGCGTGTCAGGTCATGCATGCGCTGTTGTGAAAAGGGACCTCCTTCATCCCTAAAATATCATGCCGCTAAGAGGTGAAGCCGCAATATGGGGGGCACGAAATGCAAGAGGGCTGACTCTATATTAAAACAGGCTTTTATTAAACTGTTTACATTCATTAATACTGTCAGGAAAAGGTCTGTCTGTCTGTCTCTCTTAGGTCGTTATTGTTATTCGCAACAAGTATGAATGTACTTCTTTCTATAGTTGCTGCACTATAGTACAGTATAATTAGTACACTTGTTGCTATAGTATAGTTATACTATAACTTCTAATTTATTCCTCTTTTCTGAAACATTAAGAATTAAGAGAAGATTTACTTACACGTGACACTGATAATCATGATAGGAGTACTAAGTGGCCTCTATCCTGAAAGGAAGGCAAAATAGAATAATTTTGTATTTTCTCACACATGTTCTGGTGGTCAGCAATGATGTTTTATCTTGCTTTAATCTTTGTAATGGAATTATTTTGCTCTACTAGTGCTCACAGCATATTTCCATCAAAATCTATATGAGGCTCATATTTCTTACCAAGTAGATTTCTAACGTACAAAGAGTGCCTCAAAAGAATGTAAATGTCTCTGCTCCGTAACATCTATTCAGTTTTCTTAAAGTATTCAGGAAAACCTGGCAGGACAGATAAGTCTTGAATCTCCCAGCTATGCAAGCTGGACCTGTTAGATCAGAAGGGAGAAAAAGCATTTTTCTGCAGAGAATGTTCCCTTGGCAGTCATCCTTCCTTCAACTCAGATGACTATTCCAGGGGGACCATTGAAAGGCTAGTAATAAGCCTAGACTTCAAAATATTAGCAAGAACTCTTGTCTGTTGCAGATACCAGTTTAACTCATGATTTGCTCCTTTGCCTTCATTTTTCTGAAGACAGACTTAAGTTTTCTCAATACTTGAGATAGGTGAGAGACCTCTCAGCCAAGCTTCTTTGAACTCTAAATAATCGAACAAAATTATTTTTTTGGGCAGTCCAGCATATTCAGATACAGAAATGGGAGAGCTTACCTGCCCTAGATACCTAAAGCCATCATCTGATCTTAGTGATGTTACTGGAGTCCTTTCCTTTACAATTGCAGGCCTGAAGGGGCATCGTCAGTGAAATGCCCCTTTACAAGTTGCCCCTCTCTCTTGAGACTTGATCATTACCAATTTAACATTACATCAGGACAGATCCATCTCTGAGGCTTATCACTTGTGGGCCTGGTTTTCCTCTCATCTTTACCTATAAAATTTCATGTGGCAAGTGCTGTGCAAATGTGTTACAGATCACTTTCACTGTGTAAGACAGAGGAGAACTAAAAAGGAGTCTTTGTGAAATGGATATTTCATAACTTATAGTGCATCTTCAAAGGCATAGTGCATGAGAAAGTTTTGAAAATCAGTCATGTCCTTCATATACTCTATCAAATCCTAGCTATTAAATCTATCATCAAGCCATTGCTCAGCTTGCCAAAGAACATCTTGAGCTGAAGTCCAGAGAATGGAGCATATAATTGAATCACTACTGACCAGCTGTCACAACAACCCTCTCCTCCCCAAACACTAATGAAAGGAACCAAATGAGATGTCTTGATTTAAACTTTTATTCTGACGACATCCCATTGTTGTGTTCTAACACTGAGCCAAGAAAAACTGAAGAGAAATCATCCTCCTCATTACATTTTCCAAAAGCTTATTATGAGCACTTGTGTGCTGCTGATATCGCTGCAGGAACTGACTGAAACTTCAGAGATGAAGCCAATATGCTGTTTTAGATAATGGTAATGTATGCAAAATAGGAAAAAAAACCCCAAACAACAAAACATAAAAAACTGTCCTAGAAGCCTGAAAAATCCTCACAATTTTAGTACACCTGGAGAATCAGACAGATGTTATTGATGAGATATTTGTGATCATCTTATTCTTTAGCTCAGATGAAATTAAATACCAGCCACATCTTAGAACTGCTGGAGAGTATAAATAGAAAACAGACCTACCCAGTTAAGCTCCTCTCTGTGTATGAAGGAAGAGCTGTCCTTCCTGGAATACTTTGTCATATCTACTTTGTTACTGTGTAATCCCACAGCCTCTGTCATGCAACCTGGCTAGCTGTTATCATAATTATAGAAAAATAATAAATACAGTAATGCCCTGCTCCTTCACAGGTAACCTATTGTGGCTTCAGATCTTTGTGGGGTTTTTTCCCACAAAGATGCCTCAATTCTTCATGGTGTTTTCATATCTGCACATGCCCAGTCCCTCTACCTCACCGACAGATGGGACTGACACTTCTTGAGGAGAAAGGACTGGTATGCCCTGCGGGAGGGGCAGTACCTCTTGCTTGTTTGGGTACTGCCTAGAGTTCTCTTCCCAGGGCCAGAAATGGCAGCTGCTGCCCCCCGTGCTACAGTCCTGTGGCAAGAAATGGAAGCTGCCACTCTCCCTGCTGCTCCCTGTGCCCAGAAGCAGCGAGCGCCAGTCTCACTGCCATCCTGGGGCCAGAAGTAGCAGCTGCTGACCCCCCACTGCCCCCTTATTCCCAGAAGTGGCAAGCACTGGCCCCAATGCATAAGCGGCAAACACCAGCCCCGCTGCATATGCTCTCTGGTGCCCCCCAGCAACACCATGGCAGACAGGGTCACCCTCTTCCTCGCCCCATCACTGTTGTGGACAACAACACACTCCGTCACCCCCCCTAGCACTGTGGGGGCTGGAAGCACCCTCTCCCGCTGCCCCCAGTGCTGTGGGGAAAGATCACAGAATCACAGAATCACAGAATATTATGAGTTGGAAGGGACCCACAAGGATCATCTANCTTTACCTATAAAATTTCATGTGGCAAGTGCTGTGCAAATGTGTTACAGATCACTTTCACTGTGTAAGACAGAGGAGAACTAAAAAGGAGTCTTTGTGAAATGGATATTTCATAACTTATAGTGCATCTTCAAAGGCATAGTGCATGAGAAAGTTTTGAAAATCAGTCATGTCCTTCACATACTCTATCAAATCCTAGCTATTAAATCTATCATCAAGCCATTGCTCAGCTTGCCAAAGAACATCTTGAGCTGAAGTCCAGAGAATGGAGCATATAATTGAATCACTACTGACCAGCTGTCACAACAACCCTCTCCTCCCCAAACACTAATGAAAGGAACCAAATGAGATGTCTTGATTTAAACTTTTATTCTGACGACATCCCATTGTTGTGTTCTAACACTGAGCCAAGAAAAACTGAAGAGAAATCATCCTCCTCATTACATTTTCCAAAAGCTTATTATGAGCACTTGTGTGCTGCTGATATCGCTGCAGGAACTGACTGAAACTTCAGAGATGAAGCCAATATGCTGTTTTAGATAATGGTAATGTATGCAAAATAGGAAAAAAAACCCCAAACAACAAAACATAAAAAACTGTCCTAGAAGCCTGAAAAATCCTCACAATTTTAGTACACCTGGAGAATCAGACAGATGTTATTGATGAGATATTTGTGATCATCTTATTCTTTAGCTCAGATGAAATTAAATACCAGCCACATCTTAGAACTGCTGGAGAGTATAAATAGAAAACAGACCTACCCAGTTAAGCTCCTCTCTGTGTATGAAGGAAGAGCTGTCCTTCCTGGAATACTTTGTCATATCTACTTTGTTACTGTGTAATCCCACAGCCTCTGTCATGCAACCTGGCTAGCTGTTATCATAATTATAGAAAAATAATAAATACAGTAATGCCCTGCTCCTTCACAGGTAACCTATTGTGGCTTCAGATCTTTGTGGGTTTTTTTCCCACAAAGATGCCTCAATTCTTCATGGTGTTTTCATATCTGCACATGCCCAGTCCCTCTACCTCACCGACAGATGGGACTGACACTTCTTGAGGAGAAAGGACTGGTATGCCCTGCGGGAGGGGCAGTACCTCTTGCTTGTTTGGGTACTGCCTAGAGTTCTCTTCCCAGGGCCAGAAATGGCAGCTGCTGCCCCCCGTGCTACAGTCCTGTGGCAAGAAATGGAAGCTGCCACTCTCCCTGCTGCTCCCTGTGCCCAGAAGCAGCGAGCGCCAGTCTCACTGCCATCCTGGGGCCAGAAGTAGCAGCTGCTGACCCCCCACTGCCCCCTTATTCCCAGAAGTGGCAAGCACTGGCCCCAATGCATAAGCGGCAAACACCAGCCCCGCTGCATATGCTCTCTGGTGCCCCCCAGCAACACCATGGCAGACAGGGTCACCCTCTTCCTCGCCCCATCACTGTTGTGGACAACAATACACTCCGTCACCCCCCCTAGCACTGTGGGGGCTGGAAGCACCCTCTCTCGCTGCCCCCAGTGCTGTGGGGAAAGATGGGAATCCCCACGCTGGTTGCCCTGCTGCCAGGAATCCCTCAGATTCCCTGGGGACTCCCGGGGTGGGGAGGGGTTAGAAGAGACCCTTGTGCTGTCGGAGCATTTGGGGAGGTGCCAGGAACTGCCCCACCGCCAGTGCACCAGGGCTGAGGGGCATGGGGAGATGGATTTGGCTTATTTACATATTAATGAATCATCTATCTTCATGGATTTTCGGTTCTCTAGACCTCGCCCAGTCACTAATCCTCGCGAAATTTGAGAGACTACTGTAATTAAGCTTTCTTTCCCTCAAATGCAGTTATGCAACCAAGTAGAAAATATGACAGTATCATTTAAAACAAGGGACATGAACTGTAGCCTTGTCTTCAGAAAAGCCAGGCTTTCTTTTCTGTCTCTGGGAAAATCTTGCCTCCCTGGAAGAGGGATTTTTGCCAATTCATGCAGTGCCTCCATCAATTGCTACCTTATTTGTAAAAGGATGGATTGAAATTAGTACTTGAACACTGATGAAGCTGAATAAATAAGAAAAAAAAGGCAAATTGTATGGCCATTGTTTCTGTTTTGTAGAAGACCATAAGAATGAAGTCATATCAAGCTTTGATCTTAACAAAAGAAAGAACTCTTTCATAGCGTTCAAGAAAAGTGAATTGACAAATATATATAAGTGCAGAAACACAAATAGTACCTTTCATTCACACTTTTCTGAAACAGCATATTCTGAAGTAAATCTGTTGCTGACACTTCAGACAATGAAGGTAGATTGGTTTTAATGATTTAGGTCAGTTGAAATAGAGATGATTTATCACTGTTTTCTCTAAAACAATTGTCTGTTAAATAAGAAAATAATTTTCTTGCTTTGTTTCCTGCCACAGAAAACTGTCATAGGGTTAGATTCATGGTGCTTAGACCATCACAGTTCTTTTATAACTCCAGTCACTTTGATTTTTTTTGTGTGGAGTTTTGGAATGGAATCAAATCAGCGTTTTACTTCAGAAGGATGCATATGTGATGCATATTCATCACAAATATGCATCTATAGCATTCAAATACAGACCAGAGCTATCAATCAATCTGTTCTGTTTTGATCTGAATTATGGCAGACCTGAGAACCTTGTTAAAAATTTACTGTCTAGTAATACTCAGTTAATGGGAAAATACTTCTCTTCCCAAAAGAAAAACAACCCCCCCAAACCAACCAAACAAAATCTAAAGAGGAAAAAAGTAAAAGAAGAAAAAGGAAATTATATATGTGTTCTAGAGTTTTGGGTCTGTATTCTATAAAATATAGACCCAAATAGTTTGGTTCCCCCAAACTGCAAATGATGCTTTTGCACTAACCCTCCCTGCTTTTTATTTTTTTTTAACACCAATGATGCTTACTGTTTGAGAAAATAATTGCAACAATCTTTATTTGTGAGACGAGAATTCAATTTCTGGAGAGGAATTTAAATAGCAAGTAAGGATAGTTATTTCTCTGATATTTGATAAATGGAAAAAAATTTAGTTATCTTGAGGTGAGATTACTTTTCAGAGAGGATGACATTTATTACCTCAAGGATGTAATTCAGAAAATCTCTATTCTTTATCCAGAGGTGATAGTTCTGTTCATCAGAGAAGAAGGCAACTGGGAAAAGAAACAATTAATTATATTTATGTGTGCTTGAGCACAGACTGGAATTGTTTTTTTTCCTGCAGAGGACATTGGTGGAATAGTGAGTGTGTTCTGCAGAGAAGGACGAGTTTATCCAGAGAAACTTCCAGCTTCTTCAGTTCTATTGTAAAATTCCTACGCTCTTAATAGTAATCTGGTAATTCCTTAATAGACAACCATCTGTCTATCAGGAAGTCAGCCTGAGAGTTCCCTTCTCAGCTTCTCCAAAACCCAATCTTTTCAAGAGCAGCAGGATTATTGACTTTTATTTGGCTTGTGTCTCACCCACAGCTTCCCCCGTTTATAACCCTAGCCACCTGTTGTGTCCTCCTTTAAGCCTTCTCAGCATATCTACATCTCCCCTTGCCATACTTTCTGTCGCTGCTGTTATTATTTCTCTTCCTTCCCACCAAGTTGTCTTCCCTGTCCTGCTGTACCATTTGCTGCAGATCCTGTGCTTCTGTCTGTAACACAGGGGATCTTGCCGGAGTGATTCTTGCTGCCTCCTCTGCCTGCAGTGAGATGGAGAATCACAGAGCCCACACCTTCCTTTTCCTATTATCTTCCCGAAGACATTGATTCAGTTCTCTGCTTTCTCTATTTCTCATCCCCTGAGACTTCTGTCTAATTCACATTTATTGAAATTGGCCAAGGAAGTAAAAAGTATTTGGAAAAAACTGACATATGGATAGTGATATCATATAAATTTCCTCCTTCATCAGAGAAATAGCCTTAAAATACAGGAAAAACTCCTCTTTCTTAGACAAATTAATGTTATCATTTGTATGTAACATGAAATCAAAGCGGTATGTTTTCTAGATGTGAGTGAATAGAGTAGACTATCATTTCAGACTGTCCTTTCAAAGGAATGGTACCTGTGTACATGGTCTTCTGGTGGTTCACAGTAAGCCCTTCGAATTCAGACCTCTTGATCTCATTGTAATATGGCTGATACATCTCAAAGATTTCTAGAATACAGCTTTTAGGGTCCCATGATACCTAGAAAAGCTGGAAGAGAAGTATGTTAACTCAGTATGTAAATGATTCTGGTTTGTCCTAATTCCAATGCCAGTATTGCTTAGTTTTGGGGTTAGCAGTTCTCTGCATGACTGTAATCTGAGGAGAGGTTGCTCTCTCTTTCTGCTGAATACCTTCTATACATCAAATTTCCTGCCTTCAGCACATTTGATTTGTTAGCAGTCATAAGTTTAGATTGCACAATATATATGCCTATATGGTGGTGTCCCCAGGACTTCCTGCTCTTTGCCATTTGACAGTGGCTTCTTGCCATACAAAAAGGAAAAATGTAGTTCCAAATCATGTTCTGGCTTGAGTTTCTGTTGGAGATGAGCAGTGGTGAAGCTCCCCCAGAAACTTTGCTGCGGGCTGAGAAAGTAAATTAAATCAGATGTCTAGTAATAATGCAGGTTAGCTGTGAGAAGCGTAGCTAATCAAAGACACCTTCGTAAACAGTCAGCCATTCAAAGAGAGATGATCTTTTTCTGACCAGCTTCTTGTCAGTTCTCAGTGATAAATAGTCATAAAGTCGATGTACAAGGAAGGAAGGACCTTTTCCTTCTTCAGAAAGCTATAAACCTGTGTGGCTTGATGGAATGAAAGAAAGAACAAGTATATTTTTTCAGTCTTCTCAGAATGAAAGACGCTTTAACAATAATAGTGAAGCTAACAATTTCTCTAGATGTACTTAAAAATTTCCAAAAAATATTAAAAACTGAGATTTTTCTAGAGTTCCAAATTACTTAAGTGATCCTTTTTCTTTGCAAATATTTGTCAGTATACATTGACTCAGGCTAATATTCACTAATTATTATTATTAATATTAACTAATTTTTTATTCCAACTCTTGTGTTCATGTTTTAATAGAGTGAAGGTAAATTTTATGCTGCATAAATCTGTCTTTGCAATATTATATGTTTATGCAAAATTTATACTATTTCTAGTTTGGATATTACACAATTTATTATGATAATACAAAAAGTCACCCTAAGATTTCAATCACCTCTTTTCTGTTTGAGAAAAACACCCAACAATATGGCTTTGTATTTATGTGGCACCTCTGAAAGTATTGAGTCACTCACACTGTTGTGTTATAACTTATTTAAAGGCCTGAAACTGAATTCTGTCCTGCTGTTCCAAACACAGACGCTATTAAAATAAAAACCCTAAAAAAACCCTAAAAAAATAATTTCACTTCAGGTTCCTGCCCACAGAAAATTATTTATTCTTGAAAAAATGGAAACACAATAGATAAGCTTTTGCTTATTTTTTATTTTTCTTATTATTAAGATTATTATCTTCTTTACAAGAATAATAAGTAGAAGACATACAGAAGAGGATACTAATCATAGAGCAAATGAATGAATTACACAATGTCACCTGCTTCTGGTACACTTCTGGTGTAAATGATCATTGCTCCGCTATATATTCTTCAAGTATGATAAAATGTCTTCAATGGAATCAATCTCTTTTTTAAAAAACAGATATATTTTGTAATCTTCTTTTCTTCCTCTGAACAGGTTATTTATCAGAAAGTATTTCTTTATTATTTTACGTTGAATTCAGGATATTGAGTGAGTGGTTTATAAATAAAGGATAAAACTTTTTCTTGAAGAGAATAAAAAGAATTACTTATTTCTCACACTTATTCTGTCAATGAGAGTAGTAGTAGTAAGACTACTATCCATCACTCTTCCTTCCCATGTCTACTTTTGTACTATTTCTCCTTATCATACGGTCAGAGAAAGTTCTATGCAAAACCAGTTGGTTAAAGTGGAAGAACTTGCATGTTTTCAACTGCAAGAGATGGTTAAAGTATCATTGTGAAAAAGATTCATTGTGCTCTGTTTTTGATAAGCAGAGGAACATCATCACCCTTTGTGAAGTTGCAGATGATGGATGCAGGCCCCATTTGACCTTTCTCTACCACTTCTGCAGCTTCTCCTAGGAGAGGAGGAAGAGTTTGAGAGGATAGACAGATTCAGTGAATTATTGTTTGCTATGTGCTCTCTACAATGAGATGCTGAGCTGGTTGTTCCAGGCCCCTTTTCCAGACCAGCATCTGGTGTTTCCAGAAAATGTTCTTGCTCCACTAAAGGTATTTAGTTTCAGACATATTCCCACTGAGCATCAAAAGAGCCTGAAGTGACCAGGTTTGAATGTTGAAAGATTAAACTGATGACAAATGAATCTTCCCCAGGAACTGCTTGGTCTTCTCCTTCACACTTGCTTGGGATTCAATGCCTTGCTAGTTTTTGAGGATGCTGTTTTGAAAGCACTGGTTTTCGTTATTGTAGTAGCCCTTATATTTGCTCTACATTAGTCCTTCACAGGAATGTATGAAGAATACCAGTAGTGGGAAGAAAAAAGAACAGGTCCTGCCTGACTAACTTGATCTCCTTTTATGATCCAGTGACTCGACTGGTTGATGACAAAAAGGCTGTGGATGTTGTGTACTTGGACCTTAGCAAAGCCTTTGACACGGTTCCCACAATAAGCTTCAGGAGAAACTTGTAAAGCACGGGCTGGAAAGCAACATTTTATGCTGGGTTACAAACTGGTTGGAAGGGCGAGCTCAGAGGGTGGTGGTGAATGGTGCAACATCAGACTGGCGGCCAGTCACCAGTGGAGTCCCACAGGGGTCAGTGTTGGGCCCAGTACTGTTCAACATCTTTATCGATGACATGGACGAGGGAATTCAATCCATCATCAGCAAGTTTGCAGATGATACTAAGCTGGGGGCAAATGTTGAACTGCCGGAGGGTAG